>KZ538324.1:0-77285 GCA_000934665.2 Catajapyx aquilonaris
CATCCGGCTACCCCCTTCTCATGCTGCAGGATTCATCCTTGTATAATGGCATTAATGGGGTCCACTCTTTACCACCCACTCATAATGTGCTGCACCTGTGTGATTGGCATTGATCACCCCCTCCAGGTTGAATATACTGTAAGGTCAGGCACATGTGACTGACTGCCAGGATTGCATAACATTTTTTTAAAAAAAAGCTCTGCACCACAATGCACCAACTGTGTTTACATTCCTGCATTCATACATGAGTAATGTTGGTGCAGGGCTCTGTGATGGGTTTGCATCCATTGCCAAATCAAAACATACTGGAACAAACAGTATTACCCCACCTCTCCAGTCCCCCAGCACTCCCTCTAATCCTTACCCTCCCACATACAAATAGTATCATAGTCATACATAGTACCATGTGTGTCCACAGATGGCAGCAGTTGATGCATGTAAACATGAATAGGAACCATTTTATACACATGTGCCTGTGCAGCAACATTATTCATGTACGTTGCATCTATTTCACATGCGGCATGTTTACATAACTGCAATCAGTTGAAATATGCAGATTTTTTTCTGTACTTCATTGGCTATTATGCATCTACTTTCTGGCTGAATTTATGGTCAGCGGATGGACCTTATGTTGTACATGATAGCTGTGGCGCTTATGTTGCAACATGTCGCTACAACAACAGTAACATATGATCATAGTGTACACATTGCGCTTCCCACATTACCCTTGGCCTTAGCGTCTACACTGGAAGTAAGCACACATTAGAGTACACATTGCATGAACCACTACACTAATGACAATTGCATAATGCAACTGGCCAGGGCCAGGCATGTCCTTCAGTGGTATGGCTGAGTGGCAAGGCTCACCCGTGTGTCCCCATGGTCCAGTCCATGTCTGTGCAGCTACAAGGGTCCCAAACAAGGCCCATCTCCTCCGGTGTGTCCCTTCCTTCCTCCACAACACACACACGCACTTCCTCGGGTCGTGGGGTTATAACCATGCACTGGGTCCCTCTCCTCGTGGCATTCACCCCTCTAGTGGTAGGTCACCGCACGGGTCACACCGCATCGGGTACGGAGGAGGGGGAAAGGGAAGGAAGGAAGGTCGCAAAGGCTAGTCCCAATGCTTGAATCGGTCAATAACACTAAACTGCAATGAAAAGGCGGCCTAGAGAGGACTAGTAAGCGACTCAAGCAACCTTCGATCAAAACGCGGGGGTTGGAAATAACAGCACACCACATCCACACAAGGCACTCCCTGCCCTTCTCCAACCAGATCCGTCACTTGCATCCGTCTCTCGGACACCACCAGAGTCCAGCGGTGTCTCGATCCGTCTCATTTGATCCCACTGTCCGGTTCCTGGGCAGTGTTGTCCGATAGAGGCGGATGGAGGGTATTTCCGACCGTGCGGGCAAGATGCCGCACTTCTTTGTTACCAGCACCGCCACCTGACTTGGAAGGGGACGGGTGTCCACAAACTGACCGGTTTGTAAAATGGGGGCCTCGCTGGACCCGGGTTTAATCGGGGAGGACTGGCGGTCAGGTCGGGGTTAAATACGCGGTTTGATTAAAATGTCCGTGTCTGGTCCAGCATGCTGCGCCCGTACATTTGGGGGATGGTCGGGAGGTGGCAGCACTGGGCATGAATCGCTCCAAAATGTCACCCCAGTTTTGAGTAGACAGCGCGGAGGGAGGACAATGATCAAGAAGACTTGAAAAGGGCACTGAAGGATGCGAACATGGCAAACATTTCTACCCAGACCACAAATCACTTTCGATTCGAGAAAGTAATAAAGCCGTCATCACTGAAATGACATGATGGCATAGGAAATGGCAAATGGACATATTTGAAACGAGAAATGTCGTAATGGAAGATTTCCAGGTTGGGTCAAAAATAAAGGTGGTTCTGAATACTATTGTGAATGTTATTTCTAAAGGTGAATTGGGGGCATCGTGATTTTGCAGCAGGTGCTCAGCAGATAATAGCGCAAATGTACAACAAATTGGTTGAAATGTATGTTTGGCCTCTTCAACTGCCAGAGGATAATGTATATACATGGGACAGCATACTTCCCTTTCCTGCCCAGCAACTACACTCGGGGCCAGATGCTACAATCCCAGATCACCTTTTTGTTGTGGTCACATATTGCCTCTATAAAACGTCTAATGGGGGTTCAGATCCGTGGTTCAGATGCTTGTCGAGTTAATGAATAGGCTGGATAAAAGAGATGCAGAGAAGATGAGAAAAACATGGGTTAGGTTGGTTAACCCTGGAACCGCGCCATGCCTACGAGTATTACGGCAACCGTGCTGTGGGGTCTTTTCGGACCCCACCATATTTTTATTTTAATTAATTCTTATATAATACCTTGATAATACTTTTCAATGTATTGACTACCGGTATATCAATATTATATACGTACAATCATTCTGTGAACAATGCCTACAACTACAATGATCGCTAATTCAAAATAAACCTGCACTGCCTATTATATACTGTAAAAAAATGGAAAAAGTTCATGGTAATGATCATTTTAATGCATTTTTTCCTTGGGGTCCTAAAAAGACCCCACGGCACGGTTCCAGGGTTAAATAGTAGTTGGGCGATTGTTACGGTTCACAATATCACTTTCCAAAATGTTCAGAGCCCCTGCTCAGGATTGTCTATTACCACCTTGATACAAGTGAGTTCATAACATTTCTCGGTACCTTTCTTGCATCGGACTGGTATAATGCCATGAACATGCCAATAAATGTGTACATACTGTACATATGTTACAAATCTCTAAAAGTATGTTGCAATCCCACCATAGTAAAATTAATGTAATGAGCTCTACTGGCTGGCCATAAATTATTATATCCTGCATAGCCATTGCATCCAGTGCCTCAATATCCATACTGTAAATTCCAAGTTCAGATCTGTTTTTTTTTTTGAATTTCTCAGTATTTTCCAGTTTTCTTCAAACTCCGGTGCAGGGAAATCAAGGACGATGGGTAAGGATAGAGATTGTTGGGGAGGCAATGTAGATGCAAGTGTAATACCGATAAATGGGTTCCCCAGGAGGTTAAGTTGCCAGAGACACCTCTAAGGTGCGGGTCAGAGACTCTCCCGAAGCAGGTGAAAGGGAGCTCCCAGGCGGGGATCGAACCTGGGACCATTCACTCAGCAAGCCACCCCACTTCCCCTCTTTTAACCATATTATTCAACCATTACCTTGTTGATGGGTGTTGATTGTGGGGCGAAAGAAGAGGTCCCCTAGAAAGTATGCCCGAATATGCATAGATCCTCTCAAAGAGCTTTCATATCAGAAAACCTTCTGTCCAACCCAGGATTTAATACTACCCTTATCTGAGCCAAGAGTACATCACCAGGCCCTCTACACGTGGTATTTATTGTAGGTACTAAATAGCAGTTAAAGTAGAACATTTAATAATTTTCATGGCGAACTCCCCTGGGCATGATCTTAGAATACTCAGGTCTGGTCACTCCCACCTACCCCCTGGCGGGACGTTTTGCGTGACGTGCTCACCTGAGAGCACCATGAGACCTTTCAGAGCACTGAAAGGTCTCATGGGTCTCTCAGGTGAGCAACCCCTGCGAAACGCCCCGGCAGGCGATAAGATCAGAATGTAGTATAAGTGTCCGGGGGCTGCTCCTGGGGTAAATGCAGGTATACAGTACAGTGTTGGACATTAATCACGTTATACTGCTAGTGACATTTTCCGAAGCTGCAGAAGAACGAATCTCGCTTGCACGGCTTGCACTATCCATTGCTTCGATTATTTCTTCTGCTGCTTCAGAAAGTGTTGCTAGCAGTATGATGCGATTAATGTCCAACACTGTACCAGATCCCTGGTTGATTTTGACTTATACTGGCCTGCCACAATATGCAGGATAATAATAATTGGTATAACCGAAGCAGGTTTGCATAGTGGATAAGGCGTTCGACTGCTAATCGGGAGGTCCTGGGTTCGAATCCCGGGACCGGCAACTCTGACTGTGGTTTTCTGTGGTTTCCCACGGTCCTTCCAGGGAAATTCCGGAGTTGCTTCCGCAATTAATAGGCCACAGCCGCTTCCTTCCGTCCCTATCCTATCCCAATGAGCACAGTAAAATGAAAGCAAAGAGTTCCAGCCAAAACAAACTTCCCCCCTAAAGAGCCGATGGCTGATAACGGGGTATGAATAATAACAATTATTATTATTATTGTTATTATTATTATTATTGGTATAAGCAATATAAACGCCAGTGTTATTCTTTCCGCATTCATTATTAGAATTAGAGGTGGAACACTTTTGGTGGAATGCTTGAAGGGTGGCATTTCTTCACCATCAAACATCAGATTGTACTGTACAAGAACCTCTTCTGACCTTTTTAAATATTTGTGCACACTGTGGAGCCAATATTTTAAGTAAACAGTAATTAGTTCACCTCAGGAGCACAGGTTACTATGTACTTCACCCTGCTACAATTTGTTTTGGTAACCATAGTTTTGCAGGTCTTGCCTTTCCTATTCCATCTAAACCCTTTAAAAAAAATTGACCTGAAAACAAGAACCATGGATTACCCAGGGACAAAACCCAGACAGGCCAAGCTTGCTGAAGTGAAACTACAGCTGTACAACCCAAGGCTGCCAACTCTTCGCCGTATGAGTATGGACAGTGACCTGCACTTGCTGCCTACAGAACACTGTCGTATGACCACATTCCACACCCTAGGTAAGAACTCACTGGACAGATTTCCAACCTTTTACCCAGGCCTTCTACATGCCATTTTGCTTCTGTCTAATTTAGATGACCATGTTCGCACAACATACTTCAACTACCACCCTGCATCATTCTCCTTCAATGGCTATGAGACACTTGCTCACTTTCATAGAGCAGTACCAGTAGGTGTGGACGCAGTGAACTACCCTCCTGCTGCTGAATCTTGGCTACGCAACTACAGTTCCCGCAGTCAGTGGGAGCTGCTGAAGAACCTTTCAGGCCAGTCCAAATTGTGCCATGAGGGTCCTGGCTTCTGTCAGATCAACACGCCTGACTACAGGAACCAGTGCTTCAATGGGTATCTCATCAGGCACGAGCAGCCTCAGGTCACCAGTGGTTGGAGGAAGGCCATCATGCCCAAGCCTACACACAACATCTCGAAGATAAGCAAGAAGTGCATCTACAATCAATAGAGGCCTGTGAGGGTGCCATGTGGACAAATTGAAACTATGTGTATGGGAAACACCTGTAATAAACAATCAGTTTCACCCTTGCCATTTCATTAAGAACAAACACTTCCTGAGTGAGCTATGCAATGGTGTCGAAGGCAATTTTTGTATTTAGTTAGCCTCCAAATGCTAGTATTTCTGAGCTCAGCAGCTTCGTTGTAGCCGCACATCATTAATGCAAATAATAGCAGCACTGCATCTGAACTCCCTGGTGATTCAGAAGTACATTTTTATTTCACACCTTTTAATGCGGTTTCTTGAGGCAAAACTGGTGACAAACAACCACTTTGTATAAACTGATTGTGACAACTACAACTAATGATCATGCAGGCAAAAAGTTTATATAGTAACTATCAACTTAATTTTCCAAATATGATTTTACAATCAACAGTTGGTTTTATTTAAACTTCCACAATGTATGTGGACAGAAAAACAAAAAATAAGTGACCTAACTGAACAAGGCAAACTCACTTTTGTTCCCCTCACAAATTTTAGCAAAAAGGAAAATGCCAGAAAAAAAACCAACATTTACAAGCTGAGCAATATTAACACTTTCACTGTAGTCAGTAGTTTTTACACTCTCTTCCGTCTTCATCACTTTCAGATGAACTTTTAGCTCATGTAAATGTACGCAACTCTCACTTTCAACTCACATTCAAACTACTAAAAATATATGCAGTTTATCACTGTATGAACCTGTGTACAGTAACACTCCTCTGTGACTGTGCTAAGTTTACCGAATATCAGTAATTGCATTGTTACAATAAGGAGAATGGGGGTGAGGTTGTTTGTAACAAAGAGTTCAAGCAGATCAACTAAGTGGTGAAGAATATTAACATAGGAATTAGCTGTCAGCATTTGCATTTTCATATTCGCTTCGCCTTCTTGGGTGGTGAAGGCTGGAAGCAGGGAGGCCCCCTGTTTACCTCTATTTTGGGTGTGTTGAGGGCACTGTTATTTTCACTGGACATGCCAGCAAGGAAGCCATCCCCTTGTCCCAGCAAGGAGCCCTCATCCATGGATATGGAGCCCATGAGATCATCATCAAAAAACTGGCTATTCTCGTCCACAAGCTCCATAAGAGAGGCGTTAGAGCATGCCAGCTCAGTACCTTCAAATGAGAGGAAAAATTAACAATGAGGTATTATACTACGCATGATCTTCATTTGAGGACTTGAAATCCAGAACAATATGTCACAATATTTCCGAAACAGTGGCACCAGTCTATGTTGAGCACTTTTGCAGCCAAGCCTATTCATATCCTCTGACATTTTTGCCTGAAAATCTGTTTGGGCAGTGACACATGGAAATCGTTTGGAACCTCAAACAATGAAAGTGGTGCATCTTTGAGTGCCCAAACCTTGCAACAAGTAATTTTGCTTGTTTCACCGTCTCCGTAATTACACAGCTTCCCTTCCAGGATAGCTTTTGCAGTGTACCACGATAGTTGTTAGCAGTTGTTCCTAATAATATTTCATGGCAAAGTGAAGCTAATTTTTAAAATATTTGTTCTCTGAGGTCAAGTTGCACCACCTCCAGGAAACATTTCTGGTTGGAACAGAGCCAGAAGTTTGTTATCCATTGTTGTCAGCAATGGTAAAACTAGACCTTCATTGATTTCTGTGGAAAATTATTCCTTAAAATTTTACTACCAAATTATGCTTACTTTTGGAATATGATAATACCTTATGGAGTCCACATTTTCAAACATTTCTCCAGAAGACTAGAATTACTGAGGCATAAAAGTGACTTAACTTCAGCAACTGTGTGTTGAGGACAATGTTACAAAATGGCAAACTCAATTATGACTCGTGTGTTGTGTTTCAGGTCTGTACTTATATTCAGTGTCAGATTAAATTAAAATCAGGTACTCATGAAGGGAAAGCAGCTTTCTGATAAATTTGTGAAAAAGCACCAGTATTGTATATTTAATCCAAACTTGCAACATAGCCTTCTTTGATTGCACAAATGATGAGGTTAAGTTATATGATTGTCAACCTTTTGTTTAAAAAAGTACCAGCAACATATTCATTTCCAGCAATACCATGATTCCATACACTTGGAGCAAGCTCACAAGAACTAATAACTTACCACATTCTTCAGACCATCATCACTAAAAACCTTCCATTCATTGTCAGTGAATGATAACTTACTAAACAGTGCAAGAAGGTCACAAAAAACTCACCAGTTATGTTTTGTAGCGAACCATCTGATAATCCATCATCCGGAATGATGGAAATGGGCGTCTCGGAATTCAGCAGCTGCAATTAATATTGAATTATAATCTCACAATGATGGGACAAATCAGCAAATGGTCATACCAGTGGTACCAAGCTCTAACACACTACAACCTGTCAGTTTCAAGAAAAGAAATTGAATTCTGAAGCTGCGCCTGCCTTCTAACTGATTAATCTCTGTGCCACTATCTACCTTATTCATTTCATCTTTCTGTGTCTCCATCATCATTGTTTGAGGACATACCCCCAGGAGAGTAGCCACATCCATGCTGTCATTGTTGTCCCTTAGGTAGTCCCTCAAGTTGTTCAGCTGCATCTCCATGTCGCCCACATGGGTGTCAAGGTACTCTCTGCAACAAAGGAGTGTAACATAATAAATGAGATATGGCAATGAAATGAAAGAAGTCAATTAAAAAATATCTCCAAGTTTTAAAAATTGGCATGCACATAAACAAGCAATCATGCACCAACCAATTTGTAATACCGTATTTACTCGCATATAAGACGCAACTTTTTTCCGATTTTTGTAGCTCAAAAAGTAGGGTGCGTCTTATACGCGTGTGCGTCTTATACGGCAGGACACAACGGGTGAAACCCGTGAAAAATCGTGAAAATCGTTTATTGAAAAATTTAAGCTTGTCGGTTTGATGTCCTGTCAGCACAGTTGATCACTTTCTTCTTGAAATCGGCACGGTACGACCTGCGTTTCTCCTTCACTTCCATAGATATGCTCCCCCCCGTACACACACGTGCACAATTCCGGTGTGACCTTGCCACCTATACGTTTCAGATGCGTAGCATTGTCCCATTTTCCACTTGCCCCCACTTTTTACTGGATTCTAATGAATTCCACACGCACATGCATTGCACATGCATTGCACACGAGGTTGCTGCCGGCAGCTCGAGGCCAGTTCCCAAACTACGGCAATAAATCTGGGTGCGTCTTATATGAGTCAACAACCGATTTGCTACGATTTTTCGCCTCAAAACCGGGGTGCGTCTTATATGCGAGTAAATACGGTAATTATTACCAAGTCATCAGAATTTATTACGCAAAGGCACTGGAATATTACGTGGGCCTTTCCTAGTGATTTGTAGGTACCCTGCCTTCAAGTTCACTGTTCAGTCCAGTTTTAAAATGTCGGGGAAGAGGAAGGGGTTGGCAAAGGCTCAACGTATTGCTTGTGTCCAGTCGGGCAGATGGTCCAAAAGAGCAGACAAAATTAATAGCCCAAAAACTTGGTATGGCAAAACTTAAGTCTTTCATAGGCGTGGCTGGAAAGTTTCTGCAACAAGCACAGAATTTCGCGGAAAAAAGTCTGTGGTGTGTGTGTGGTGGTCTGATTTTGCACCATATTGAAGGTAAGGTGCTTATTTTTGTGTCCCATTTTCCTCTCTTCTCACTGGCAAAAAAACTTAGTAAAGTCCTTGATCTGTATATAGTGGAAACCTGTCCATTACAGAAATTTATTAGGGTCCTGTGCGATTCCGTAATACACAGGTTTCACTGTAGTAACTTAGCATCATAAGGAAATCAAAGGTGTCATGTTATGTGACCGAGTGAGGGGGAAAATGTAGTGTTATTTTGACACACGTGTAACTGCAGCCTAAGAGCCTTCCAATTAGAAACCTGGATAACTATCTGCCCAGAACATAGCCCTTAGTGACATAATTATTTCATAATATAACAGGCGAGAGTAATTTCCTGAATGGGTAGCTATCCAGGGTGTGCATCCTACAGCTGTAAGTTTTATTTAAGTCTCTGGAATAGCAACACATGAGAGGAATTTCAAGTCTAAGGGGAGGAATTTTTTCAATCAAAACTAATTTTTTAAACCCTTTAAAAATCATTTCTGGATAATGATCAGAGGAGTCCAGGTTGAAAGGTGGGGGATTGGGACCTGGGGCATTGAGAACCACTGTGCTCAAGGCTTCCCAACTTTACACCCATCCCATGCCTACTTGCTTCACTTACTAACTTTCCAGTCCTATTTGCAGCACCAAGTGTAAATTTTAAAGAATCTGAATTCCAATAGTCCAGAACACTTTTACTTCAGAAAAGGCATTGTCTTTATACACAAAAATGCATATGCAAACTGTTTCTTTATCACAATAACAAAACAGTATCTCTAACCTGTTCCGATGTGCTACAGTCAGGTCACTTGACCCCGATGCCAACTGCTGCGGCTGTGGGCTGCTGACGCTGATATTGATTGGCGAGTCATCGGAGGCACTTCCATGATTGGGAGCAGTGCTACTAGACGTGGGCATGACCTTGCCTGGGTTAGCCGTAGTCAGCAGATCCGGACTTAGGCGTGACTGCTCCAGGATGGTGTTGAGGGCATCATTTCCAAGAGTTTCCCCAGCATCAGGTACCACCCCTGCCTCTCTTGGAGATGGAACAGAAGGCGAAGGCGAATGGGCTGGGGGCGCAGGGGAACCCGATGCAACAGAGGCGTTTCCAGGGCTGCCTGCATCTGGTGCCAGGCTGGCAAAATTACAATAGGCAGGTGACACTAAATTTCCAGTGTTGCCAACAAGCCTTTGAAAAATAAAAAAGGGAGAAAACAGCATGTAATGAAATCAGCAAAGCAAGGTTACAAAGCCATTGGTCTGCTAACCTGGCCCTGGCAGTTACATCAAGAAGTATAGAATTTATTACTGTATTAGAGTAAAACTTCCCATGTCTTGTCCATTTCAAAATTCCATCATCCATTTCAAAATCTCTCTACCCAAGGATCATCATCAAACATAGTCAACATGGGCTATACATCCATCCATATTCAAGGGGAAATAATGCTGAAGTCATGCATAAGAGTGAAAGACAAGTAGGCAACCACAAAAATTTACATGAGTTTGTTTTAGATGTCATTGGCATAGATTTTATTCCAAGCCACAAATATTTGTAACAATCTGTAGTTTTGAAAGGTGCTTTAAAAGATTTATGAAATGATGAGCAGATAGCATATGCATATTTTCACTCTTCAAATGGTAAATCACCAACTGCTTTAGCAACAATTTATAGCAGCCCATAGACCACATACCATGAACTTGAACCATAATGACCCTCCAACATTTTCGACAAGGACCTGCCTACCCTCAGAAAACCATTCCAAAAAGCCTCTCAGAGCCATACAAAAACATGCACATGTAACACAAAACGTTTAAATTAAACAATAGCTAAGAGCCATGTCTTCTGAGACAATCCATAGTTTTCATTGTTGCCTTCTAGAATGTTCACACATCTCATAAGTGACAGTTCCACCTGTCTGGGTCAGGTTGGGAGCCAAACTTTGGGGCCAGTTCCACCAAGCACTGTGCAGGAAATTGAGGATGGATGATCAAGGAGACTGCTTGAAGGGGGGGAGGGGGGGGGTGGGAGAGGAGGGAGAGAAGAGAAGCCACCCAGGCACAAGGTAATCAGGTTTCACTCATTATTTCATACCCACACACTCTGGATTATTATAATTATATTAGTTTCTTACACCCTTAGCAATTCTATAACATGATCGCCTAGCAAAGAGGAATTTACACAAAACTGCTTATTTTTTCTACAGTCCAACAGTACGTAGTTTGAAGAAAAGTTCATACTTATGTAGGGCCAGTCACTTGGTACAAATATGACGATCATCTCATATCATGATTGTGGGTTATTCATTATCATTGTTGAATTAGAGTGAAAAATAGAATTGAAACCTGATCTGATCGCAAAATTTTTGGGGCCTTTGTGTCATTCCCACAGGTAAAAACTATGCAAATGTGAAGAAGCTCATGCCAGGATGATTGAGCTATCCTACAAAAATCTTCCCTCTCCAAGCTAGATGATGATGGAAACAGAAGCCAAAATTAAACAAAATATTAGGCATGATACTCACTCAGTGATGAGGATATTGCTGGCATACGTATTTGCATCAATCACAGCTTCAGTAGGTACTTCCCTGCTTCCATCTTCAGCAGGATCCATGGCCTGGTTCGGCAGAATCGAATCCAGCACATCTGTTACTTCGCTTATCACGGGACCAGGTGATGTGCTACTCTATATTTTTTTCATTACAAGTTATTAATAATTCCTTTCACTGTTAAAAATACTGATACACGTCAACAAGCGAGTCAAACATGACAAGAAAATTGTTGTGTAGCGCTAACTAATCAAAGCAATTCCATCATCAGAAGCTTTCTTTTCATAGTAAATGAAGGCAAATTAATATGACCATAATGAACTCAAAATTTTACTTATCTTCGTAATGAATGGACACTGACACCACAATATCACTTCTCCTCAAATCCATACTCACTTCTCTTTTAGCACGAATGTAGCCTCTGGTGAGCTGTGGGCGCTGCACACCATCATGTGCAGTAGAGTTGATCATGCGGGAGTAATGCCTCTTGATTCCCAAGGCATGATTCTGCTGCATCATTGACACCAAAAACTGGATCATCTATTCCCAGAAACAAATTTGTCAGGATGCAGTGCAACAGTGAAAAATATAATATTATAGTAAAGAAAAATTGGGGTACAGGCAATTTCTGGCAGGTTAGCAACATTCATGTCCATGAGGCAAATTACACTAATTACAAAATGTCATCTTGAAAAATTACTGATGGGTTGTCGATAAAGTAACCATGCTGACTTATTGCTTTATTATTTATCTGCTTTATTGACCCTGCTAGTCCACGTTAGTTCATGGCATGCAAAGTCACACAACCCCACTCCTCACCTCAAAAAGTAAGTAATGCTGCTGTGGACCACACCTGCACCCCCACCCCCACCCCCCACCCGCCTCCCCCAATTAACTTTTCATTGAATTTGGCGCTAAATTTTTTGATGCGTTTGTTTCATTTTGAATATTGAGAGTGATGTGACATTTGGCCAACCCTCCTCCACCAACCCCCAGCACTTTAAGGACAACCCTCAGACATAATCTAAGATAAATATGCAATAGGTACATGGGTGAAGAACCGAAAAGAAAATTAAGGCCATGATGTCACTGGTATCATCAGTCCAAAAAGAATTGTCCCTCGCGTCGAGCGGGCAGCCACGCATCAGGATGAAAGGAACCAGTTAATTGGTTGCTTTCATCCTGATGCGTGGCTGCCCGCTCGACGCGAGGGACAATTCTTTTTGAACCGTTGATACCAAGGCTACAGTAATTGGCCCATATTCATGTCAGATAACAACAAACTTGAAAGCCTGTCCACCAATTTTAAAACACACAAGAGGTACCCTGTTGACAATTTGCTGCTGCTGGGCATGCTTTTGCCTTAGACTAGCCAACTCCTTCCACAGAGCCTCATTCTCTTTTTTCATGTTGGACAACTTGGAATCCATATTCTCCTGCTTGCCCTTTAGTTGCTTCACATCTGTCAGCATCCTGGCTACCAGCTGTTGGCCCTGACGATTATCATCCTGCCTGCTTGCAGGAAGCTGCAAGAAAAATGGACAGTTTCAACTCCATGCCAACTTTATGCAGTTCTTAAAATTTGAATTTTTCTCTCCACTGAGGCTGATATTTACAAGTTGATACACCTATGCCCTGCTTTTAAGGGCCTTCACTTAAGAGTTTATACTTGCACATGAAGAAGCCATTACTGTATTTTTTTTGTTTTTAACCTACTTCATCTTTTTATGGAAAATACATCTCTGCAGATCTGTCAAACATTGACATGGCATATGTGATGCTGAAAAGGAACACAGTTATCTCCTAAAGGCCGCTTCACAAACTCGGCGTTGCGAAAGCGGGGTGTGTGGGCCTTCCGCTCATCGCACGCAGAAAGTCCACCCGGTTGGACGCCAGGGCAACGCTCGCGCTCGGTCATCGCACGCAGCATGTGTGAATAGCCCTTCGCAAATTTTCCGCACTCCGCACGCCCCGCTCGCGCAAATCCAAGTTTGTAAAACGGGCATTTCGCCCCGCTTTCACAATGCCGAGTTTGTGAAGTGGCCTTCACTCAGTTTTTCTCTTGAAGTATTTGGCAGGGCTAATTGCATTACTCTCCCTACTACAAATGATTATTCTTACATCTCAAAATTTTGTTATTGTGTCTCTGCAATTTCTATTGACCTCAATATTGGGACATTCTATTATTACTATACTTATATTGTGCATTAAAATGGAAAAATTTACATTGATTGAATAAAGTACAGGTAAAATCTCGTTACAACGAAACCGGCAGGACCGGGCATAATATGTTTTTGTAATAGCGAAGTTTCGATACATAGAGATTGGTTATTTTTATTTCCCCTGCAAGTATGTCCGAATCTGTCAACTCCTGGCACACATGTATGTCGTCATCTGCTGCTACAAAATCGTGGAAGGTAGCTTCATCCGGCACCCCGGTGCTTTCAGTGGCCTCCACACAGACAGGTCGTCAGGGTCGTCAGAGTCTTCAGTGTCCTAGTCACTCCCCAAAACAGACACTGCCGACCCTGTGATACAACGTTTACCCCAACAGTTCGCGATTGTTGATGGTGTTGCGCACGACCACGCTTCAGAGATCATGTCGATGGCTTGCTTGACGTTTATGGCACACTTGCTTATCGCTAGACAGTGCTGGAGCATTGCACTAGCGCCTATTTCATTATATCGGGTTCAAGACTAGCCAGGGAACCACCGTTCATATCCGTTGTACTGAAAATTTTGTAGTAACGCATTTCAGAATAATCAAGATTACAAATGCATTCTCTTATGGTTGGCCAATCAAAATTTAAATTTTTTTGCACTTTCTATTGAAATTTCGTTGTATTGGTATTCGCTAAAACGAGATTTGACCAGTATTACAATTTACGTCCAATAAGAAATGTGAAGTTTTTGCTCCACTTTGCTATTAACCCCTTCCCTACCAGATCTGCGGAAATCGCAGTACTTCGAGTGAATTAAATTAATAATTACAACGGCTTGCCTCTCACTTCAGAAAACTCCAAAATATATTGATTTAATTATTTCAAAGTACGAGTTTCAGCAGATTAGTCATAGCACGATTCTCAAGGTTGTTATATATTTTAACGTATTTCATAATTAAATCAGCCAAACAGTTGGCCGGTAGTAATTTAATTTCACATTGTTACGACAATCTTTTTTGGAAATTAATTTTGCGACTTCTAGAAGTGGAAAATTGTTCCAAACGTATTCCTAGTAATAATTCATACCCCGTTATCAGCCTTTTTCGGCTCTTTAGGGGGGAAGTTTTCTGTTGCCTGGAACTCTTTGCTTTCATTTTACTGCACTTTTTGGGATGGGATAGGGATGGAAGGAAGCGGCTGTGGCCTGTTAATTATGGAAATAACTCCGGAATTTTCCTGGAAGGACCGTGGGAAACCACAGAAAACCACGGTCAGAGTTGCCGGCCCCGGTATTTGATCCCAGGACCTCCCGATTAGCAGTCGGACACCGTATCCCCTACTCCAAACTGCTTCGGTGCGTATTCCTAGTGTACATGCACAACCCTCTGCAAGACTCAATAGAAAGGACAACCAAGGATGCAGGGTATGTTCTAGAAAGGTGTGTCCAGTTACTGTACTTCTATTGTTCTTAACACTCTCATTGTTCTTCATATTAACGAAATGAGCATGTTTTCCTGCATGTGGAACTGCCTGACTTGGTGCAAGTCAGGAGGAGACAATATTAATCCAAGTTATCTCATCGTCAGGGAGAGAATTTCACACCAATTGATGACCTTCCTAATGCAGTTACTCTTGCAGTTACTTTTATAGTCATTATGAAAGTAATAGCTGCTAATATCAGATGGATGGAGCACATTATTTTTAACTCCTGCAATAATGGGTTCAATCATTGATATCCAATGCCAATTATTCCAAAGGCCTATCAATTACAATTCATAACTTGCATAAAATATTCAAATTATTTTTGCTAATGTGACCAGCCAATTATTTTGAAAATCATTGAAAGTAACTCTGCAACCAAAGTAAGCGGTTCAAAATAACCAGCTTAGAAACAAAAAATTGCTAACCATATAAGGTCATTTCAATAAGAACATCCTTAACACAAAATAGTCTTGCCAAGCAATCCCTGAATATGAATGGTGACAACTGAAAAGTAGTTAACAGCATCCCAGAATCTCCCTGAATTGAATTGCGACAAATTATGCCACAATTGAGTGACTTCCTGAAAACTTTGTTTCCTTAGTTTTCTTACTTCATGGCATATACAATAAAATGCCAGCATATTGCTTGTGAGTGACAGACTGGCTCAAAGTCCTGATGTGATTGGGTTGACAAGCATGTTCCCAAATCAAACCCCTTCCAACCAACACTCCACACCAACCTGTCAATTGCTCAATAACTATTACAAGGTGATCATTCTTGCATACTTCTTTCCATTTGTAACATTTAGAGTCTAGACTATGAAATCTAAAAAATATTAATATTCTAGTCTCTAGTGTATTATTTGGCAGTCTTTTTTTGAATTATTACCTGCGATAGGGCCTTGGGCCCTTTTAGAGGGGGAATGCGAAGTTCCCAAGGGAGGGCGCTCTTAAATAGTTTTTACTCATTTCAGACCCTCTTAACTCTTAAACCGCCGCGGCAACACCGCTTGACTTAATCATATTTTTAAAAATTCAATATCTCACCAAGGCGATGTGTTAGCCCCATGTCGCGTATATCATTCGAACCCCACCGAATCGCTGCTCCCGCTAGATCTACTGTGCAGCTCCCATAGTCTAGGCTGTGCATAGCGTAATGTAGCTATAACTATTTATTTCTACGCGAGTCGGAAAAAACGTAGCGGTGAAATTTACGGGTTCAAAGAACACTTATATGCAAATTATCACTTAAAATCCGATCTAAAACATTTCTGAAGTCACAGAATTGAGCTAGAATTTACACAATCTCTATCGCTGTGCGTAGAACTCTTTCCAATATGGTCCCCGGAAGATGACGTCATCCGAAAAAGTCTGACAAAGCACTTGAGCATGTAATTTTTGTGTTGAATTCTGCGTCTTTTGCTTGTGAATATGCCGAAAACCACATTCATTTATGATTATATATATATATATATATTTTTTTGCACAAAAATCTCAAAATTTTTGTCGGAAATTGTCCGTTGAGGATGGACACAGCAGGGAAAAAGTTAAATACCAGACCTTTTCTCTTGGCCCTGGCTCCCTGGCCCTGGGCAGAGAAGGGAGTGCAATTCTGCCAGAATATGTCAGGTGAAAAGCAGGAAAATACCCAACCAAGTGAAGGTGACAGAGATGGGATGTGAACCCCGGACCTCCCGCTTGGCTGGCCAGTAGCACAGCCACTAGGCCACCATGCGTCCATGCCCCCTATTATTTTTTGGCACTATTGGCAGTCTTATCTCTTGATTGATATATGGTTGAAAACTTACAAAACATTATACAACAGGAGCTATTGGAGTAATTCTAGTTACCTTTCTCTTTATGTTTTCCAGGAGATATGGTTGACCACGCATAAAGTAAATATGTGCAAACTCCATGTCCTCCCGCTCCACCTTCAGTCCTCCAGATTCCACTGACACAATTTTATGGAAACCATCTGCACCAAAATGAAATGTTGATATTAGTCACACACACACACACAGCATCAATAATGAGTTGCAATTATTCCTACTTACACATATTCAACTGTCTAACGAAGCTTGCCATGTTGTTGTGTTTATAATACAGTGGAAGAAGCTCCTTGGCAAACTCAGACTGGTTTTTTATGACGAAGCTTGTTCCATTCTGAAAATAAAACAAGAAAAAAAATGTGAATACTAAGGTCAATAAGCTATTAAACTCCTCCATTCCCAAGGGCATGCGAGTCAGTTTTTCAACCAGTGGATATGTTTCTGAATGTGGGCTAAATGGACATTCCTGGTGTACTAATTCCTCATACACATCATATGTGCAAAAAAATATATATATCTGGAAATCTGTGCAGTGTGTAACGCACATATAGCAAATGCACTGTATGTAGGCATATACTAGTAGCCTAGGTCATGTCCTCTGGAAGGTTGCACAAGACCTGGTGTAAACAACCTTGGGCATACTTGATGCTTCGGATGTGATAAGCAGAAACTTTTGTGACATCACTAGCATAGGGAAAAATGTCGTGTACATGTATAATATGCCGTACATTACTGTGCACTAAATAATCCCATCCAGATTAGAACTTGTTTATAAACTTTACCTGAGAAATGTCAATAGTTTTATTGGTATTGCTCAAACATATGTTGATTATAAAGGGAAGCAACCTCAGAGAATATTCTTTGTGAATGTTGCAAAGATGATAAGAATTTGTTGTGAAGTTGGAAATAATAACAATATTATCTTTCAGGTGTCATTAACACTGCAAATAATAAATTACTCATTACCTGTTGAAGCTGGGTTACATGATTGCTAAAAAATGCAAAATAGATGGCTAACCCTTGTTATTCCTATTCAAATAGTGTTACCAAGAATGCACATGACTCGCATCTACTATTTAAACATAACTTGAACTGAGAGAGATTATTTGTGAAAATGTGGCAAGCTAATATGAACCACAAAAGCTGTTCTCCAACAGTGCATTGTTATAATTCCAGTGACATGGCAGCCCTCCTAAATAAATGCAATGTACTATAAATTCATCATCCCAGTAATAAAAAAAGTATGCAGAATATTAAAATTTGCAAAGAAAAATCATCCCATAGAATTTCTTGAATTTTTGAGTTTGAATGTTCCCCAACTATTTAATGTAATGTCAAATTTGAATAGCTTCTAACAATGTATTAATGTAACACATTAGTCATTTGCCTGACCATCACTGAATTTCCTAATGTCAAAACAAAAATTTGTTGAGAAAGTGCTTGTTAATTCAATTTAATTTAATTAAACCTTGCTGAGAGATGGACATGAAGGTCACATTTTATCAAAGTTGTGAAGTAATTACATGAAGTCTTCACAAATGATCACTGACTGATGGGGAGAGTAGGTGGCGCTCTATTCCCCCTATTTTTCTCCTTCAGGGAAGAAATTAAGAGTTCCCATTTTGCATATTTTTCACAGGTAATGTGTACACAAAACCTGCAGCCATAGCCAAATTATCCGTACACCAGTTTTTCTTGACATACTGCAATGTGCAGAGTAATTATAATGGTTGTTGTTGTAAAAAGGTGTAAAACTGCATTCCCAACAAGCAATATTTTCAGTAAATAAATGCACAATAGTTAGAAAAGATATTGTAATTCAGTTCCAGATACACTTGCTTGAAAAACATGGCTTAGATCCTAATTAATAATTAAAAATTACTCCCTGACACATGGGTGACCGTAAGCAGCACTTGGTAGTAGCAAATCATGCAAGAGCCACGTGTGCTCGTATAGTCATATAGACAGACAGGCAAACACACCAAGTTAGCCAGTCAGTCACACAAAGCTGAACAAGACACACAAATATTGATAGGTAAACTGCAAGCTGTGGGTGCAACTTTGTGAACTGGAACTACAAATATTGATCACGGTCTTGCCTTTGAGACTGTGGATACAAGTCAACATTCTGAAAATTATTTGGATATGGCATCTATGATATCTTAATATTATTAGTTCAATTCTGTCAGCATATTTACTAAATTAACAATACAGTTCCATATGTACAACCTCGGCACTGGTAACTCTGGATTATACTCTATGATTATACACATCATCATCAAGGGATTTTCCCCTGTATAAAGGGTAGTCAATCATATACATAAAACAATGTGCATAATTAAGTAACACAGAATCACTGAACTCTTAACAAACCCAAATCCACCCATATCCTCAGTGAAATAGCTTTCTAAGTTTAAACGTTCCTCACCACTACACCCATTTAAGCTGCAACAGAAATGCATCTCAACCATAAGCATGACTTATAAGTTCATTGGCCAGCAGCAGCATCTCAAGCTTTGTCAGATAAGAATGCATCTATTTAGGTCAGGTAAGTTTACCAAGTGGTATCTGGATTGTGGACTACCACCATAAAACTGACATGTAAATATACCTTCCCAGACATTAAGATTGTATGCTGAATTGGCTTAGAAATTCATATCATCACCATTATTTTAGTTTAGTAGATACATTATGCAACGCTAACACAAATTTATTTTTATTTGGTAATCATTTCGGAACCTTGAACTGAAGTGTGACACATCTCTTTACCACTACTTGATTCGTATAAGAACAAGTCATGTGCAGTATGTAATCATCCCACTAAATTAAAATGTAAAGGCCCACATACATAGATACTCCCTCTGCAATTCCCAAGTTTGAGAATGGCTATACATATTGCAATGACATGTAATAACTTTAGAAGACAATGCCAAATGAGTCATAACATTTTCACAGTCCAGTGATTCCCATCAAAAAATCCATCTATTGATAAAACCATCCTTAGCAACTGCATCATGCACTGCTCAATTCTCCATTCCCAGATATAGTGAGTAAAACAAAACAACGATCTGACGTCATCAAGGTTTCCATGGAAATAACCTCACAGTACAATACGAGTAAACCGTGTCAACACAAAGCAACAATGTAAGAAACGATGGCGTCAGATCGTCATTTGGTTTTCCGCACTATACATGCTGCTGAACTCTGGCTGAACTAGATGAGCCCTTCCAATTTAAATAATTAAAAAATCCTTGAAGTAAGTTCATTGCTCATTTTGGATATTTTAAATGGCAAAGCATTGGATATAACCCTCCCTTATGATAACATCCTTGCAGGATGACCTAATGACTGGTTAATACTAGAATTAAGTAAGTTACCAACATGTGCTGGAGAAAAACAAACAGGCCAAGTGTATTCCACGATAGATGCAATTATTAATGCATTTTTATAAGATTAAAATATTCTTTTTGCCCCACAAACATGCACAATCAATGTATATTATGTGTTGCGCAATTGAGTTCACCTCCATGTCTCTGTCACTAATTTCCACCTGCTACGTGAGCCAAATTCTAAAACATGTGATATTCAGGGAGGTAAAAATGTGAGATATAATTATTATGCTTGCAGCTGCTACTGTGCCCACATTGGCCCCAGCAAACACAATGGAATACGTACTACGTAAATCCCACATGTTTCAACGTAAAATGCTTATTTGAAACTTTCATAACCAAAAAGATTACATTCACTATGACATTCTGAGTCCACTTAAAATCAGATCACGTCTGCTGCGACATGAATATGCTAACTACAAGACCTGTGTCATAGCTACTGTGTAAACATTATGAGGCTGAAATTTTGCTTGCTTTCAAGTAAACTTGGACCCTTGCAACAGGTATTGTCTTCATACGTGGGTGTTGAACGTTGCATGCAGGACACTCAGAGATGGACAACACAGGAGCTTGCTTTCGAGTGTGGTACAAGTCAGAGCACTATCCTTAGGACTCTGAAAGACTAAACGATCTCAGGAAGTTGGTATCCTCACCGGTTCTTCACCTTCTCTTTGAGATTGCCCTCGCTTGGAACTCGATCGCAGTGAAGGCAATGGTTTGTTTAAAAACAGTTTGTGGCGATGGATCACACAGTCATGGCTCCGGTCATAGCGCTCTGACTTGTCCCACACTTGAAAGCAAGCTCCCATGTTGTCGATCTCTGAGTGCCCAGCATGCAGCGTCCAACAGCTCTAAGGGTGTCAGGCTCGGGCCATCTTAGGGCGACGGTGCGGTGGGGGGGGTCATGACCCTCCTTTGTTTCCCCGCCCCCCTTGCACTACGGGCAACATCTATATGTCACAGATCACATTGTAATCGCCGGAGCTTCAAAACTCAGGAAAGGTCATCTCTGTATGTGTTACTGAGAATAAAAAAATACGCGCCATGACTTATGAAACAACCCATGTATTTGGGGCTGCAATAGTACACAACATTTTAGTAACAACAAAACTATAACCATGTCAGTTGCACAGCAAGAAGTACATCCTTATTCATAAGTTGACACATTGATCAGTCAAAAGTGAAACCAACACACAAGCAAGTAACTCCTACATGTGGTCAAAATGTTTCATTTTGTTTATCGGCAGTGCAGTGTACGTAGTAGTATTGTGACGTCATTATCTTACAATCTCTTCCCAGAGTGGACACAACGGCTCGCAGCAGAATAAACGAATGCATTGTGTACAGTGCCAATACACCAGTGCTATACACCAGCTAATAAACAAATGGCCCTATCTTGCCACACAACGCCCACAAATGGGTTGGCGCATAACTTCCCTTCACAAAATTGCCATTTTGCCATAAAAATGTGCTCCTTGTGACAACTCCTCTGCTCTAGATTAATACCTCCCTCTTTTGAAACCCTGCCAATGGAACATCCTCCCCCGGCATGAGCCCCCCCAAGTAAACAACTCCATGTTAGCTCACACAATATGATCTGAGCATTACAGCACATGTCCTGGTGCCAACCCAATGCAACATTACCCAACCCTCTTAAAAAGCAGAAACAATGTAAAAAGGGTGACCTCGTTCCAGGAGATGAGGCTGTCCGTGTTCCGATCCTCGACCAGCCTCCAGAGCTTGGCCAGGAAGGCAGGCACGCTCCCTCCGCCCATCTCGCCCGTGGTGTGCATCGCCCTTCCCCCGCCTCCGCCTTCCTCTCCCCGTCTGCCCGGCTGGGCAGATGCAATCCTGCCGCTTCTCCGCGTGGTCCGAATGGTTGCTGACCTTCCTCGACCTCTCTGAGACGACCAAGTCCGGCACCAAGAACACCGCTTCAGAACGTCCACTTCCAAACCCTTCGAAGCGTAGTGGCGTAGTTCCTTCCTGACTTCACAACATGGCACGCAGAAAGGCGAATTAATCACACGCGCATCCCATTCCGCGCACTCAAGATGGACACTGGAGAACGCTGATTGGCTGGATGGGTAGTGGGGGGGGAGGGGGGGGGAGATAGCATAGCTGCTGTACGAATAGCTGCTTTTTGGTCAGCTGATCGAAATGGAGGGATCTTGCGAACGCGGTTTCATCAACAATGAATGACAAACTCGGACAAACTATATTGTGGCTCTTTTTCCAGTTGGGAAATGTTTTCTGGGGGATGGTGCAACCGGACATTTAACGTCACACTTATTAAAGGAGGTTTCGTCAGGGATTAGCATAATCGCCAATTGAATTACATTATAGCTATAAACATAGTAGGTGGTTATATTTACAATGGTAACTAACCATATCATGCGGTACCGGTACAGTCGGTACAGTGCTGGACAAACAGTATTAGCTTTGGTATTAGCAGTCCCTAAATGTTTATTTACGGCATTGGCGGGTGTGGCGTTATCTGGCAACACATTTTGAGGACTGCTAATACGTCCAGCACTGTACAGTACTGTTTTCATTTCTTGCCACTGTTACTGAATAAGGGCATTTTTGTGCTTGGCCGATAACGTTGCCAGCGTAACTTTGGTACTAATGAACTAGAGATAGGGATGGGTGGCACTTGCCGAGGTCATGGTTCTAGCGACGTAAATGTCACTTGCGATATCAGGGGACAACATACGACGCTCATCTACAAGGCTCTATTTATAGTTCTGGTTTTGACGTCTTTTGCATTTGCAAATACAATATACGGGTTCAATATAATAATATTAATAACAAATTAGATGACACTCGGGCGACCTTGAAGAGAAATGATTCCACCCCTCCCCCCGAAAATATCAAACTTACAAGTTAGCACAGTGCTGAACATATTAGCAGTGTACCATAATTTTTTATTATTCATGGCGAAGGAATGTGGAAACAACAGCAGTTCCACAACATCGGTAAGGTAACAATAATATCCATGGTGGGTATACGCGTATACCATATATTATTAAAGTTATGTAGCTTGCATGAATGAGCATATTATATGAGCATATCATTTTAGAGTATTTGTTTATATGCATATTATTAAGCATTTTTTTGTTTATGAACGATGATATATTTTTTTTCTTAATAACTCAGATTAACCTTGTCTGAGGTCAGTACTGCAAACAATGATAAGAATGTATAATTATGTGACATACGATAAGATCATATGCCATGTAGCGCAAATTATTTTTGAAAAGGTTGCAATGCTTTGTGTGGGTCGTCTGCGCATAGATTCTGCCAGGATATTCTACTTTTTCACTTTTATCATCCCTCTCTCGTAGGCTATATTATGACGAAGACGAAAACCTCTTATTAACGCCACTTTGATGTGGAAAGGAAAGGGCATCATCCAGCGTCTATAAGAAATTCTAATGAGACATGAACGAATATCATGCATTTGATACAATGTGATACATGAACATGTGATACAATGTTTCTCAACCATCTTGACATTAAGGGTTTTTTAAATATCATTTCTGCGCGCGTCATTGAGTGCAGCCATGCGAAATATAGTCACATTCCCTCGTAAACATGTTTGAAGAAATATTTAATTCGTTGCTTGAAATGACACGCATCATTGCCAGAAAACATCCGCATTTTACTATTTTCAGCCCTATATCCTGCGCATTTGGCAGTGTCATTTTTGCATGAATTCAAATAGCAATAACGCTACACATTTCTCATAACTGTTTTTGAAATGAGCTAATTTGGCGTTATAGCTGTTTACCTTCAATGTCAATGTTCTCGATATCATATCTATCGGAATACATCACAGACGACTAATTGCGTTGTATCTTATGAGGTGAGTGTCCGGGTGCGTAACTTTTCATAAACTTGATCGAAATTGAGATACACGCTCGATCGGACCATGATCGGACCGATCGGACCAAAAGTCAAGAGAGTGCATGCAACCAACGCCAGGTGGGAGGAGAGTTGACATTACATGACCTTGGTGTCTTGCCATCTAACGGAGGCACTTTCAAACTGCAATTTGCGGCCATTTATGGTCACGTTTTCTCATCGCCTGAATGAGTCATGCTCTTTGTTACTTCATGCGCATTGTAACATTGAGAATTAAATGCATTTTTAAAAAGCAACGTATGTTCACAGCATGTGTCAAATCGGGCACATGTGATTACATGTGATGGGCTAGTGGCGCTAGGTGGATGAAGCGGCGGGAGATCGAACCAGCACCCAGACTGCACTGCACGTCCAAAATGGCGCCGCTCAAGAGGAAGCAGCATGGGACAGGGCCTGATGTGGAGAAGGCGGAGAATGGGGAGGATGGCTTCCAGAATGTAAGTTTGTAGTACCCCTGGAACACGCAGCGCAACTTTCTCGCATTTTTGGTGCAGTTTACAGATTGGCGGATAGAGGAAGCGAGCGACTCTGGGTCGGAGAGTGAGCCGGACAAGCCGACAAACAGGGGCAATAAGGGCAAAGGGGTGAAAATGGCGGGGAAGGGGAAGGCAGTGGCGGCCAAGATAAAAATTCCCGACAAGGAGAAGGAAGAGGACGAGGCAGAGACGTCAGACGAAGAGGTGAGTTGCACAGGTGATGTCATATGACTTTGTTTGAACGTTTATCTTTGAAGGATCTGCGCAATACAGTTGGAAACATTCCGATGAACTGGTACGACGAGTATCAGCACTTGGGATATGACTGGGACGGAAACAAGATTGCCAAGCCAGCACAGGGGGATCAGATCGACAACTTTCTCAAGCGGATGGAGGATCCTGACTTCTGGTAATGCAGAAGATATCTCAGATTGCCTCTCAAAGTAAACTGTACCATTCCTGACTTAATCTGAAGAAGATAGGGAACGAATGACCTGCTCTGCCCACAGGATAATCGGCAATGCTGGGATTTTGACTTCATGCTGGATGCTGCATCTTTCCATAATTAGGGTCATGCCCATTCCTGTTGCAGTTGTACCCTTTCAATTAAATCTGGAATGGAACAGTTCACTTTTAGAGGAAATCACATTTACCTTATGTAAATGTGTCAAAATACCTAAACTGATCATGAGTTATAGTGGGTCAGTTCATACAATAATTGCAAGCTTAGTTATGGGATTTATACAGTAGCCTAGCCTACGTGATTAGTAAGTTTTCTGTTGAAAAAGTTAGAAAGTTTTTATTTTTGTTACTGAGAGTGGAGTCTGCTCAAGTTATTTCCAGGCCTTTTAGCATTATTGATTCCTGGCAGTTGTTTTCTGATTAGATTGTAATATATTGCTCCTGCAATACGTAATGAAGTAATGGATAAGTTTCTTGAATAAAACCATAAATGTATATGCCATCAATTTCAGGCGGACTGTGAAGGACAAGCAAACTGGGCAGAGTGTGGTCCTGAGTGAGACAGATGTGGACCTGATTCGGCGTCTTCAGATAGGCAAAGTACCTGATGCAAATCATGATGATTACGCCCCTTGGGTAGAATGGTTCAGCTCCCAGGTGATGGATGTGCCCATATGCAATGCACCAGATTCCAAGACCTCCTTCCTGCCCTCCCGACATGAAGCCAAGACTGTGGCCAAGTTGGTGAATGCCATTAAGCAGGGCCTTCTAAAGCCCCGTAAACCGAAGGACAAAGACCCCAGGTTCTACCTCCTCTGGAAGAGAGATGACCAAGCTGAGGAGATGAGGCGGATACATGACCACATTCCTGCTCCCAAATTCAGACTACCAGGGCATGCTGAATCATACAACCCACCCACAGAGTACCTCTTTAATGAAAAGGAAGTGGGTATCGTTTTCCATCTCACACTGATGTGTTATTAATATCCTATTGTAATGCTGCTTCCTTTACTCCCTGTTAGATGGAAGAATGGAATAAGCATGAAGAAGAGCCCTGGAAGCGCAAGTATAACTTTATCCCTCAAAAACACGACTCACTCCTCCAGGTGCCATCTTTTGATAATTACATCAAAGAGCGGTTTGAAAGGTGCATGGATCTGTACCTTTGTCCTCGTGGCCGTCGAACCAGAACCAAGATAGACCCAGAAGATCTCATACCAAAATTGCCAAGTCCTCGGGACTTGCAGCCTTTCCCTACCACTGAGGCCATTGTGTACAAAGGGCACAAAGGAATGATACGCACCATCACAGTGGAGGGGACAGGGGAGTACCTGGCCTCAGGCTCAGATGATGGCACTGTCAAGGTTTGGGAGGTCAGAACAGGCCGATGTCTTCGCACCTTTGAACTTGGTGGTGTGGTCAGGCGCGTGGAATGGTGTCCAAATGCATCGCTGAGCCTGATCGCAGTTGCAGTTGAGACCAGAGTTGTGTTGCTCAACCCAAGTGTTGGTGACCACATTGTGCATGAGCGTACCGACACCATTTTGGAGGCCCCACCTGACCAAGGTACATACGTGGTTCCAACTCACATCCAAGCAGTGGTGAAATGGGAGCAGGCTGAAGGTGAAGCATTTAAGAATGGGTGTCGAGTGATCCTCCCACACTTCAAGGAGGTAGCGCAGGCCACATGGCATGGAAAGGGAGACTACTTTGCAACAGTGATGCCACAGGGGCTGAATAGGTCAGTGCTGGTGCACCAGCTGTCAAAGAGGCAGTCGCAGCTACCATTCAGCAAGTCCAAGGGGCTGGTGCAATGTGTGATGTTCCACCCAATCAGGCCATTCTTCTTTGTTGCGGTGAGTATTCCATACTAAGTTTTTTAATTACAATATTTAGAATCCGTTGAGTAGGTTCCCTTGCATTTGTGTGTGTGTGGCCAATCAACATTCTCAATCCCTGCACAGACCCAGCGACACATCCGTATCTACGATCTGGTGAAGCAAGAGCTAAGCAAGAAACTGCTGACTGGAGCACAGTGGATCTCGAGCATGAGTATCCATCCAGCAGGAGACAATGTTCTTTGTGGCACATACGACAAGAAAGTCCTGTGGTTTGACCTGGACCTCTCCGTGTATCCTTACCAAAGTCTTCGGCACCACAGGAATGCTGTCAGAGGAGTTGCTTTCCATAAGAGATATCCACTTTTTGCGTCTGCTTCAGATGATGGATCAGTCATCATCAGCCATGGGAAAGTCTACAGGTAACATTTCGCAGTCAGTGTCAACAATAGCTGAGGCATTATGTGACACTCAGACTTCCATTGGTGGAAGGCTAGCATGAGAAAGACTTTAACTGGTAGAGAGATATCTTGGTCACAAAGAGAGTGGAGGTTCATAGACACCATGTCAAGGTCCAAACTTTTATGTCCTTAGAGTGGGCTAGGTCACTTTATAGTGGCAATAGCATGGGGGAAGGAGTTAGGCTCTCCAGTGAAATGTGTGCCTGAAGGCTGGGATGAAGAGAATTTGTACCTTATTCCAGTGCCAACTGAAAGAGGAGACACTTCCATGCCACCCTCCCTACATAAAAGAAGGGCATTTCCGTTGACCATTCCCTATTAATAGGCACAATAAAGACCATGAAAATTAGGGTTCTCCCAACTGCTAGTACTCAAAAGCCCCACGCTAGCCGTACAAATCAGTCGAATTTTGACAGAATTATTTGGCAAAAGGTTATAGCTAAACATAAAAATCGGCTTCATTGGTTAGGAGCACCAATTTTTTGCGCATTTTTTGGTGCTTGTGACGACACCACTTAAAATTTTGCAACAGTGTAAATGACTTCTGCATTCATCTCATTTAAAAAAATACTATATTAATATGGGAAAAATACCATACCTGCAAAAGAGGGGTCAGTTACACTCACATGGAAAAAATTACGTCTCTGCTATTGTTAGTAAGCGAGAATTTTAATTCAAAATATTCTCTTTATCCCCCCTGAAGACTAGCTTGGCCGTGTCATGAACAGTGCACATGTCACTTGGTATGAGAAGAATTACTGCAGATCCCATTGGTTTTGGATGATGACACTTGATAGAATGATATGTTACTGTTACTAATGGATGAGGGGAGAAATATTGAAATAGGAGCGAATTTGTGTAACGATTATTACAGCGCTTGAAACCTGTCCATAATGGAATTGCATGGGATCCTAAGAATTTTCCATAATGGTATGTATCAGCTATATTCGACATGGAATTAATGTCCTACGCATATGCCCATTCCCAGAAAAATTCTGCATTGGGCAAGTTTGTTATATTCACTCTGTTATGGTCAGGTTTCACTGTATTTTTGAAATCATAGTGGAAGCATCTGGTGTGTAATAATTACTTCTAATTCTTTCATACATGTATAAAAAGTTATGCACAAAGACATTTTAATCACAAAAAAATACAAATCAATAGGGTGGTATTGGAACAAGTGGAAAAATACCTATGCTTATGCACAGTAGTTACACTAATAAGTGGTTCATGTTTTGTTATTGTTTTTGCAGTGATCTGATGCAGAACCCGCTGGTAGTTCCAGTGAAAAAGCTCTGGGGCCACGAGAAGAAGGATGACTTTTGCGTCATGTCTGTGGTTTTTCATCCCAGCCAACCTTGGGTATTTTCCAGCGGAGCAGATGGAACTATCAGACTGTTTTCTTGAGGTTGCACAGTTATTTTATCACTCTTTGCGAATGGAATAAACAAACAATCGCAAAAAAGACTTTATTAGCAAAAATGTAGCCATTGACCCTTTCTTGTTCGTCAGTGTTGGAATGATTCAGTTGCCTCTCACTCAAGAATCAACTTTGCTGGTTTTCCGTCAATTTCTTTCTTTAGTCCATTTTTAAGGTGGAACTCCCGTTTTGTATAGGCAAAAAGGACATCAGTCAGAAGGAAAATCTGAAATTCCAAAATGTTGGTTAATGGCATGCTTGGATTATAAAAACCAACATTCACACCTGAGCAGTGCCAAATGCCAGGGTAACACTGAAGAAGAAGTTTGCATTGGCTGAACCAGCATATATCCACAAGTGCCACAAAATCGGTGCCAGGACAGATGTGGCAGTGAAGATGCAGCCAACGATGAAGCTCTGCTGCATGACTGTAACAACACTTCATTAGTTCATAACCTCTGAAGAAATTGCAGTGTGACTCACATGGGTAAAGATGCCTCCACATTGGCAGTAGGGATAAGTACAGCCCTACGTCTCCAAGGCAGGGATATGACTTGAATATGGCCACAAGTGAGCAGAAAGAATAGGCCAGCAGCATTGGCTCAGAATAGAAGCGTATGACCAGGGGCACCACGTAGACAAAGGCATTGATTTGGAAGGTGCAGATAAACAGCAGGCGGAAGTGCTCAAACATCTCCGTGAAGAAGTACCAGAACAGGCCTATGTTTGGAGTCAGGTCTGGGACGTTTAGTCTGGAAAGGCAAAATAGAAATTAGTCACATCTTATTTTTTATGATAGAATCCTTGAGTTGCAGGAAGATACTCACATGAAACCATACGTGGAGTTGATGAAATCCCAGCTTCCTGCAAGTCTGACTGAAAACCACACTAGTACAGCTAAGACTGCAGTGTACACAACAAATGTTATTACACAGTGCTTAATGCGTCCTGATTTATCTTGCTGCTTTCCAGCAAGGTATAGAGCTGCAGGTATCACCAACATCACTGGGTAGAGGGATTGGTAGGCAGCAAATGCCATGAAAATGCATGTCAGAAGTCTTGTCCCTGTCAATGAAGAAAAAAGACAATGTGATGTGAAGGGAATTAATTCTAAAAGATTCAGAATAGTAATACAAGCAGTCCCCAACTTACGTAGCTCTTACACAGGTAGATTTGGACTTAGAAATTTCCTACATGTGCAAAAAATGTATACAGGGCAAACTGGTAAAGCAAAATGCAGGAATTTGTGAGAATACACATTAAATTCCAGCATGGCAACTTAAACCTGCCCAACAGGGCTCATTCCCTCACTCAGTTTACAAGTAACAAGACATTTTGTGCCCCACTTCTGGGCATTGTGGGGAATCCCTGCTCACAACAGGTTCAATATTGAATACAGTGACTGTATCATCTACATATGTGGGTACAGTATAGTACACTGTATAATGAAAAAACAGGTTCCGACTTACTTATGATGTTGCGAACCAGTCCACATAAGTCAGGGACTGGCTGCACAAGCTTGCTTTATGTTACGTGAGTATGTAAAAATTCTCAAGAGCATCGTTGGTAAGAAATTACAGAAATCCCTGCCCAAGTACATGTGGGAAGTTGCCAATGTCTAATGTATCACCCATCTCACCCTTGACCATGCTTAGCAGCCCAGCAGCAATGGAGAGGTTCCCAAACACGGTGGTGGTCATGGCAACACAGTTCATGACCACATATGGGTTGAAGAGGTAAGCCCCTGTCACATAGCGAGTAGTCACTAGTGAATCAGTGGGCTTCACGAGCAAGGAGGTAGCATCCGAAGCACATTTTTTACTCATCTTGGACTCCCTGGATGCCTGGAAACAAATTTCAAAATATCAAAACATTCACTGGAACTGACATAAAGCGGCATGCTGGTATAAAATGAGGTCGACCAGAATGCTGGTATAACCAAGGGGTGGGCGGCATGTCGCAATAACCGAGGTAGATTTCCGTAATTTTGATCATTGTCATTTTTTAAATGGAATGCTTCTAGTACCATACTGAAATTATGTTACGATGAAAATGGGCAAGTGTGCAGGCTGTGCAAATATGCAAGTTCTGTTGCACAGTGCATATAAAAAATGTACGTAGATTGTGTGACCAATCCCATCGTCACCCAGCTTCTAAATAGAGATTATTGCCAGACACTGCAATTGAAAACAAAATATTAGGAAAATGTGCCTGTTCAATAACTTTTATGTGAATTTCGATTTTCTGGTAAATGTCAAGTTCAACATAACTTATGTGAAAACCTTGCATACCAGCATGCCGGTATAGCCACCAGATCGTGCATTTCAAAATCTGATCGACCTCGGCTACACCTGCATTTCGCTTTATGTGAAGTAATATGCTATTATGCAATAAACAACTACATATTCATATTAATATGAAGACATATTTGAGTCCCATCCAACTGAACATTGACTGGACTTGCTTGTTATTTTAATTTCTTGTGACGTATTATTATTTACTGCTGCATATTTTTTCCAATCCATACCACACACACTGTGGCTGCTAGAGACTTACATTACATGTAACTGTGAAAATGGGGTTTTGGACCACACTAACCAAGTCAGCTCCAAACTGAGCCGCAGTGAGTGACAGACACAAGGCAGTGAGGATGTCACAGACGATGAAAAGCAGGTGAATTAAAGATGGCCTCAGAAATTGGAGCAAGGTGTCGTAAATGCAGAGATCAACTGGAGAGGCATGGAAGAGATCCCCATCATACGGGGATATGTTGCGACGACACAAGTACGATCCTTCCTCCACTGGAAAGCACAAGACATTCCGTAGTTGTACAGTACATTGCTATTACAATATTTTTGCTCTTGTACACTATAATCACGCAGGATGACAGTTGCAGTCGTGCAGTGTCTACACCAGCCACGCTTGCGGTTACTAAATTCATTGTCATGTGGTCTGCATGAGCTCACCTCTCTTCCAGGAGTTGTGTGGAGTGGAGACCTCGATCCTGTCCTGGATCCAGGTCCTGTACTCCGACCTGAAGAGGAGGAACCGGAGGAGGCCCCCTCCCGCCGCCTGCACCAGGAGACCCACCATCTCTCTCTCCTCCTGGGGGGACTGGCGCTACCCTATCCTCCGGGGTCAGCACGCCAAGAAGACGACCTGCGAGACACGGCTCTCCCTCAGTCTGACGACTCTGACCTCTCCGCTCTCCCTTGCAGTCCCCTAATCGGCCATTACGGCACCCGAGACGACCGTGCTTGGGACACCGGCCGCCATCTGCGCTCAATCAACTGACGGGCGCGCCACCTTCCTTCCACTCCCCGATCACAGGTGGCAGCCCTGGGCGGATAAGCGCACTGAATGAGTGGAGTCGGGACAACACGCTCTCGTTGTCAATCTTGGCAAGGATCCGTCGCATACAGGGCGTGTAGCAGGCATATGGCGCCACCTCCCAATCGACTTTTCGCTCGTTCTAGTCCCGTCGCATGCTAGTCGGGCTGTCACCCCGCTCCAGAGCCGTCCATTCTGTTCCATTTTGGCGGAGTAGGGCCTGGCACACACCGCAGAAATAGCAACAATGTTTGAAGGGGCAGAAGAGCGGGGGAGTGCCATGGTAACACCTCCATTGCCATAATGTCGGCGCGTTGCAGTTGCTGGTATATGATAGCTAGGTAATTGTTGTTTTGCATTACAGCCCGGTGTGCGTGGGAGTATGCATCCAGCGGAGGCACCGGAAGTACCAGTCAATGGGCAGGTGACCCCAGTTGCACCTCCGTCCTCTGCTTCCCTCAGGGGGAGACCAAGGGTCAAGAAAGGTAGGGCTGTGCCATCATTATCAAAAAGGTGCAGATGACATCCCATGGCAAGTGGCGGAGGAATTCCAGTAATGTGTCTTGGCTCTAATGCAACTGCATTATAATCGGGAGTTCACATATATACTTACCATACACATAAGCATTGTAATGCAGAGATCACTAGTTTTCAACTGATATTTGTTTCAACTCCTTGCGATGGGAAATCTCATGTTTTTAACCGAATTTTAAACATTCTAATAGACACTTATTAATTTGTTTTATTTTTATGTTTTTGCAGCACCGGAACTGCAGCCTGTGGAAGGTCGGAACTGGCTTATTCATTTCCATTTTGTGAGGAAGGAGTATGCACTCTGCAAAACCATCATTCAAAGCCAGTTGGAAAAGACACATGGCATGTGTGAATATGCCAATTATGTGAATGTAAGTGATGCACGACTTAAGGGCTATTTAAAAGTTGCAAACTTCTTGTTATCATTACGTTATCACTGTCACACCCCATTATCATTACCTTTTTAGCATTACACAACAGTGTGACCGTATCCCATTTTTTTCTTCATGGAAAAACCTGGATTAGTTTTGATTTTAGTGCTTATTTAAATTTGCAACACTTTCCTTTGAAAGAAAATAATGAATTGAGGGTAAGTTGTACTGAAAACGGGTGAAGCTATTAAAATCGCTAACAGTACTGTCCAGAAAAGCACAAATACTCTGCACATGACAAACTGAAAGAAATTCAATGAAAATGACTAATTGACCAAATTTTTCACTCCTTGAACATGAATCCATAATTGAAAAATGCAGCATTATTTGTCAATGAAGTTTACATCATAAGTAAAAGTGTGTGAATGACACCTGTTTTTACAGGGAATGATTCTCAGGCTGGAAGGAAAAATACAGTCATCACTTGAACAGTTCCAGATATGCCACATGCTGAACCCAAACAACGTCAGCAATGTGAAGCAGCTGGCTCGATCTCTGTAACTAAAATAATATGTGCATAGCTCATTGTGTGATTTCCTGATATGTCATCAATCTCAACGTGCTTCCTTTTTTTCCACAAGATTTTTGCTTGGGAAACACAAGTTGGCCGTAAAAGCTTACAAAGAAGCTGAGGTGCTGTCGGACAAAGCTGACTGGGAGATTTACCATAACCTAGGTGAAACTCTGGTTTCCCACTCACTATTGCTGATTTATTAATATATGCTGTATTTTCCAGGGGTATGCTTCATGTATTTGAAAGAGTACAACGTTGCCAAAGATCACCTGAAGCAAGCTCTGTTACTTAACCACCATGAAATGACTTACGATATGTTAGGAAAAATATACCTTCTTGAAAATGACATAATTGAAGCAATTGAAACCTACAAGAAGGCAGTTGAGTAAGTATTATTATGGACTGTCTACTCCAAGATCACAGCATAAGTTTGGCCATTACCATGGTAATTAATTGGAACCGTGAGTGATGGTAAAGGTCCGTTCTCAAAGCAGCGGGTTGGAGCAAAGCGCGCGCTTGCAAGCGCCTTGGAGCGGGTGGTTTGGTCGCTCGAGAATATTCTGGTCTTCACGAAGTAGCTGGTGCGCGTGGCTGGTGCGCGCTAGAGTAAGCACGTAGACCATTTTCAGCGGCGGGCTAATTAAAATATTTTAAATAATTACGTTTTGCCTATGAACTTATATGACATAATAGTGACATTTAATACCAAATACACCTGCAATTTTGTAAACTATTTTCAAGTAAATAAAGACCACGTCACGTGCCATATTCCAAAACATTCGAATCGGAGCCCACGTGATTACGTCACGTGACCACGTGACTCCCACAGGGCCACTGGATTGGTCCCCATGGAGCGGGTGGTGGGCCAAAGTGGGTAGAAATCAACCCGGAGTAGATCGCACCCGCTAGCTCCTAGCAGCTGGCAAGTGTATCTCTACTGATCTCTACCCACTTTCGAATGACGTCAGAGCGGGCAAACCACCCGCTCCAAGGCACTTGCAAGCGCACGTTTTGCTCCAACCCGCTGCTTTGAGAACAGACCTTAAGTACCAGGACAATGCCTGAACTTCTGCTTCAATCTTGGAATAGGTTCCCTATGTATAAAATGATGGTTTCTCTGCTGGTTATCTACAACATGTGTGCATTTTCCCCCAGGCATACCCCTGAGAGTTCTGAACTCCTTACCACCCTGGGACTCTTGTACGTCCAAACGGGTCAGCACAAAAAGGCATTTGAGAAGCTCGGCTCAGCCCTAGCTTACGATCCTACCAACACCAAAGCCATAATTGCAGCAGGTTCCATGATGCAGTCACATGGGGATTACGAAGTGGCCTTGTCCAAGTATAAGGTGGCCACCCACATCTCACCCGAGTCACATGCTCTGTGGAATAACATAGGCATGTGTTTCTTTGGAAAGAAGAAGTATGTGGCTGCCATCAGCTGCTTGAAACGGGCTAATTATCTTGCCCCATTTGATTGGAAATGCCTCTACAACCTGGGCCTGGTTCACCTCACCATGCAGCAGTATGCCTCAGCCTTCCACTTCCTCTCTGCATCTGTCAACATCAGGCCAACTCGTGGTCATACCTTCATGCTGCTAGCTAGTGAGTGGGAATTCTTTTCTTGTAGTTGACAATATGAAGGAGCATTATTTGGGAATAGTAGATGTCCAAATCCAAGAAACTCACCTATATCAATGATGTTACTTTGATGGATTGGGCAGTCAGGTAAATCCATGGTCAATCCCCATACATTCAGAGACTGAATACCCCTTGTAAAGTGCAGGAAATCTTAGGTGAATCTTGTCCATTTAAAAAGAATATCTGTCACCTCGTGTTTCCTTCAGGCCATCTCAGATTATGCGCTCAGATTTGTAAATCCAATGCATGTGCTGTCATTGAGGACAAGCCCCTATCTCTCTTGGATACATGTGATGAATGCACAATTGAGAGAATAATTTATTTAGAAATCATGCATCCACCACAAGGGGTATGTGGAGAGGAGAGGAGTAAGCCAGGGTGATTGGGGTTGGGGCGAATGCAGGAGGTAGAATATTCAGTGTGGACCTCCGTCTGAGCCATCTAGGACTATTGCATAACAAGAAAGCTGTGGGGTGGGTTATTTGTCAGTGCTATTCTGATGACACTTCAAGGGCCTTCCACACATTGGATGCATGAATCTGGATGTATTGTATGAAAGGGTCGTGACTCTCATGTAATAGTTGTCTGCTTCCCCAGTGGCACTGCATCATCTGGATGATGTGGAGAACGCCCATCAAGCATATGAGCAGGCTGTTGCACTTGAGGTCAGGGATGTTGTGGTGCCTCTTAACTACGCTATTTTTCTCTACAACAATGGGGACAAGAGTGGTGCTGGAGTGCAGTTAGCACAGTTTGAAGTTAGGGTCCTCAAGCACAGACAGGCTTCTGGAACAGGGATGGATGTTGACCCAGAGGTGGGTAGGGAATTAAATTAACGTTATTTTTGAAGACCTCAGGGGAACAACGATCAGGGTCCACTTTTTGTCAAAAATGAGTTACATATCTCAGAAGATAGTTTCACTAGTGTAGAATATGATGGTTTGGTCACGGTTGTGGAGAAATGATCATAAGTCACAATGGAAGGCCCTGAAAGTGGGATTTACAATGGAACCTTATGGGCCTTCGAAATTTAAAAAATTAAAATATCTCAGTTTCACCTCAGGTGGACTATGATCATTCTTCCCCCGAGGTCGTCATTTAATGTCACAAAAAAATCTAATACCTCATCTCATAGTATTTGGAGACTGGACTCCGCCTGGCCTCAGCTTTGGGAGTAAAGAGCAACCTCCAGGGCAAAGGGAAGTCAACAAGCAGGCCAAAAGTGCAGGCATCAAAAGAAAAGTCATCCAATCTTGCACCCAATGCTGCATCAAAAAGTGATACCAAAGTGGAGGAGAAGGTGGGAGAAGCTTCTGAGCAAAAGGCAGCAGGAATGGAGCCTGATGAAGTTTGATTGATTCACAACTGAGCAAGAGACATTTCCGTCCATTTTTGCCAGTGCTAGTCAGTTCTAGTCTTAACTTGAAGGCTAACAGTAGGGTAGTAAAGCTTGTTATCTTTGTTGTTGATATTTGCAAGCACTGCCAAGAAGTAATATTAAGATCGAATTGAAGGCTTATCGGAATCTATGGAAAAGATGTGTGCAAAATTTGTTTGGACAGTCCCACAAGCCACAACATTACATTTCCTGCATCATTTTGCACTGCATTTTAAATAACTTGGAGTTTGAAGAAATTATTCATGTTTATAGTTAAAACACGTGTATATTTTTGCACATGATAAACATTATCACAGATAACATATGTTAAGTATATAATAATTAGGTAGTCTAGTTCCCATGTACTCGTGACACATTCTTACACATGCACACACATCTGTCACACATAAATAGATGGCCCTGCCTTAGTCACAAAGGCTACTTTCAGAAGATCCATTGGCAATGGCCTGAACCCCTTCATAGGTGACAACCCCAAAGAGAAAGGACCCAATGGTCATAAAGATTACAGATGCAGTGACAATGAGCCTGTCACGTATCAGATACAGGCATGGATCCTTGGTTATGATGTGCTGCAACATGCACAGCCCAGGGAAGATGAAGATAAATACAGCTGCTAAGCTTCCCAGTATCTTGATGATGCCTCCAATATTGGGTATGAGCACCGCCAGCACTAGGGACATTCCGAACCATATTGTGGCAATACTGAAGCGGCGGGCACGTTCATACCTAGCTGATGATGATTCATCCTGGGACAGCACATCGATTATCAGGCTACCCAGGGCCTCTCTGTGTAGGAAGAATGCCAAAATTATATTGACGTCAATTTTTATGTACAGTATTTTTTCCTAGACTAGTTAGCAATGTGATTTCCTCCAAATATGAAAAACATGTAACTCACCTTCCACAGAAAAGCAATATTGGATATGTAGTGTATGTTTTGAGCGCAATTGCAATAATCCCAATCAACACGTAGGGCTTGTTAGCATCGTATCCTTGCAATATGTCTGCTGGGACATTATTTCCAAAGGTCATAGCACCATACACAGCAGCCAGATTGTACGTTACAATGCAAATGATGATGGCCACTATGGCAGACTTGATGAATTGCTTGGGGTGACGGTCACGAAGGCATGAGTATATGGGTATTGCACTTACATGGCACTGAAAGATTAAAGGTAATTAACAATTTGATAACAGTTTGACAGCATGTCGAGAAAGATTGAGAATGACTAACCTGGTAGCCAAAACAAATGACAGGAACCACCATAAAATACTTTGTCCAGTCATCACCTGCTGGAGGAACATATGGGCCTGGGCCATGATGGTGCTCATCCATATAGTATGAGCCTACAATTAGTGCTGGGATGTAAAGAATGGCCACCACCCCCACAGAGCTGAAATATAATATTATAATGTAATGCCATGGCAGAGCACTGGATATAAGAGCAGCTGTCAAGAATTATTATCTTACCTGCAATACTGTAAAAAGTCTATCCGTTTTGGATAGCAAAATGGCAACACTATCACAATTGAGCTGACCACCATAGTGAAGTTGCGGTTGAGGTACCAAGTATGGCAGAAGTGAGATCCATAGAGGGAGGCGAACACTGAAATGTTTCATCGGCCTAATAAGATTACTGTGCTTTACACCACAAATTTTTCTTTATGAAAAATTGCAAGCATTAGCAATCAGTTAAGATAGAAATTTGCTGCAGCTGTTTACATATACAATTAAGTTGTATGGCTGTAAAGATTTTCCACAATGATGCCACAGAGAATGAGACCAAAATTACCTCAGCATGCATTAACAGGAATCTCACGAATTCTCCGGCAGTGTAAATCTCGAAATGAGATCGCCCAATGCAGACCTCATATAAACATGTCTTGGAAAATGAGTCCTCCCCCTCAGGCTACTTTTGATGTCGTCCCCAACCAAAACAAGGTCAACCAACCCCTGTCATATTGATCTCCAATGATGATGAGAAAAGTAATGCAGGTTCCGAAGCAGTATAGGCCAACAGCCAAGGAAGCCAATTGCTGGCCCCTCTTCCCACAGGCACCTAGCATCACATCCTGCAGAGTTCGGGCCATGTTATGGTCTGAGCAGTACACCAATATCATCAGGGCTGGGACTATGAAAAACATCATCACCTGGAACAAACAATTTCCTCAAAACAAGAGTAACAAAAAATCAACACCAGTTCATTGCCACCTGACAATTTTTAATTTTTCTCAGATAATGACTGTCTTCTTGGTTTCAAGAAATGCAAAATACACTTAAGAGGACATTAGTTAGATGCTAACTAATGTGAAACATCACAAACAACAATCAAATGATAACTTCTTTTTTCAAATTATAGAATATGTTTGTGAATGCTAAGTCGCCCAGGTTAGGCTGTGCACATGAAAATATCTTGCACAAAAAAAAAATTACATTTTTTTTTCTCTCCAGTTCATGTGGATAGAAGATATTATGATCTCCAAGGATCTCAAGTATAGATATTCAGGGTCCCAAGCTTGTACCTTACACCTCCAACCTCCCCTTTTTGCACTTTTATTGATTTTTAAATGCATGCAGTACTGTACAGAGAAAGGCTCTTTATTTGGAATGCAACCAAGCTATAATGGAGCAATGAACATAACCATATATTCAGTCCATTTTAAACAGTCACCTGCCTGTTGAGCACTTATAGTAGAAGACAAAGGAATATAAAACCTTGGTAGCAAAAGGACGCATCCGGTAGACTTAGACAATGCTCAGCCCCTAATTTGAGGTCAAATTTCATCAGACTCAAGAGCATAGACCTTGGAAATGTTTCTTCCATGTGCATGATAAGACTCAGGGTATAGTTATTGATAATATTATTCTAAATTCATATAATATTGCATGTCCATTTAATTTCCAAGTTTCTTTCCCTCCTGACACACCCACTTCTGCATAATCCGACATATTTTATAAAATGACAATCTCGTGGTTACATTCTGGATTAGATTGTCGTATTAGAATGCTTGTTTTTCAACTTACCCCTTGCGCTATGAGTCCCACAACAATGCCTCCAGTCTCGTTGAATGCCTTAGGGAAATTGAGAAGACCAGCTCCCAGGGCTGCATTGACCACCAAAAACACGGCACCATACCAGCTGATCCCAGTGTCGTCTCCTGAAAGGGTTTTGAACTTCTTGCCCAATTTGCCAAACATAGCAGAAATCCTTTCCATATTTGCTGCTGCCCTGGTGGCACCCTCCCAGATGCTCCAGTCATGAAATACTGCTCCCTCATGACTTTTGAGAAACAGAGACTTTCTCCATAAGTGGCCATTAGAAGATTAGATATGCCAAGGTCAGTTAGTTTTTAAATGGCTGTTGCAGCAATACCGTGTTTCTCAGGTGTTGATGTAATAAGTGTCAGATTGATTGGAGACGTTTATCACTAGTTGTACCATCAAAGCAATCACACAATTTTGAAGGACTAATCAATTCCTCTATCGGCAGTGATAGCAGAAGTAGGTACCGTAAATAATATAGTTCTATAATATTTTACATTGAACCACATAGATTAATAAAATGTAGTCCTGAATTTATATTACTGTACTCATTACAATGCATTTCATTAGTTTGAGCTGTTTTACAGAAAATGCTTTTTACTGTGCAAGCTGCATTGAAAGGGAAAATTTCAAACATTATGCCATCATGTGTAAAAAATTTCGCAGCTGTGATTAATAAGCAACTAATACCTCAAACCAAATGTCGCTAATGAGGGACTCAACACAACTGGTAGAACAACAATATATTGCTTTGCAAGTATTTCAGAATTAGCATGTGATTATCCTAGGGTGCATATAATCAATAAATTGCCCATATTCATGCAAGTAATGCATATGAATCTACGTGCTCAACCAGTAGATTAGAAGGCCAAAATCCATAAGCTCATCATCCTTGCAAAATTCTCCCACTTCAAATCAAACCCACATAGGTCTATGTCATTTCTGACTGAAACCAGATGTATCTGAGACTTACACCCCCCACCCTCCACCACTGTAGCTCATTTCATCAGCTACATGACTACACCCACTGTCCTTTCCAAGGTGAAATAAAAGTCTGTTACATTCATTTTTGGGTCAAAATTTATCACTTTTTGAACTGACAACTACAACACAGTGACACTGCTGAACAAAAGATACTTAAAAAACTCTTCAACTTAAACTAATAAATTATGAAGCTCAAACTTCTACCTTTCTAAGTTAACCTGAGGCATGCGGCACTAGAAGTGCAGTTGCTTTACTTATTTTGTATTCATAACTTTACAGTGTCTACATCTCCAATGATGGGGTATAGGAGGGTTGAACATGATATGCATGTGTGTACTCCACTCCCACACATACATCGGGACACATTAGTGCAGCTTGCATGACTGGAGTGAATAATACCTCTTTTTCCAGTTGTTGGAAGTGTTAATTGAGGCAGTGCACCACCCTGCATATCATGCTGAGAGATATTTTACAAAATCATGCACTCCTGAAAGTGGGTGACAAAGTACCATTTGCATGCCATTTAAAAATGCTAGTTAGAAATTAGACAAAACATGCGGGTTAGATAAAAATAATATTGGGAAGAAAAAAATGATATTTCACCATGCTTACTCCTCCTGTTCCCTCTGCAGTGGCCATTGGCTGTGGGTAGCAGTCTGGTCACCTCATCATTGATGCCATACAAGCTACGTCCATTAGGTCCCACAGATTCCCAAATCTCATCGCTTGTGCTTGCGGAATGGTTGGTAATGGGCATCCCGTCACTCTCCTTGGACCCCTTCCTTCACCCTGCCTCCACACTTGAGTATTAACAGGTTGATTCAATATTGATGCCCTGTTGAAAAAAATGTAGTTGATCTGATCACTTATTTATTATTGAAAATTGGATACTGTTCAAATTCATGTGCACAATGGGCAGCATAAATACATGGAAAGACCTCATTTGCATAACATTAAGAAATATTTCACAAAGACATAATTAAGGTGTGTTTTCATAAAGACCAAATTAGGACGTAAAATCACACGTGCATCTTGTGTCTCTGCATGGTGCACCAGTTTTATGTGTGTCAAAAAGATGAGTGAGTTTTAATATCCTAATCAGCCACACATAATAAAACCACTGTCAGTAAAGTCATTTTTTTATATAGAAGATATAAAATGCTATCTGCGTGATAAAATGGGTGAAGCCACATTTGTGAGAATGAAAACTGAATTCTCATTCTGGTATTTTTTTACCTCTTCATCAGAGACCAGAGTTTTATTTTCCCCCCAAGAGGACTCGGATGCATTTACTCAACAGTGTATACCTATTGATATAGGAATCTACCACTTTGAGATTTGGGGTATATAAAAACCATTTCATCATGCACAGATATCCCAGATGTAGGTGAACTAGCACATCCTTTCATGGCAGATTTCACATACAGGGTGCATGTGAATTCATAGGCCAAAATGATACGGGTGGTGGGGGATGAGTATGGAAGAAGCATGGCATGAGTCTGAATGACCAGAAACGACCTTTGACGTAGACAGAGATACCGTTGATGTCAAAGGTCGTTGCCGGTCATTCAGACTCATGCCATGCTTCTTCCATACTCATCACTTTGGCATATGAATTCTTGAATGCCCTGTATATGACCTATATGCATTTAGACATGCGTAGTCTTTGATTTGCTGTTGTCAAAGCACTGTCATCTGCTGGGTTAATTACAGTGTCCTACAAAATTATTCATACCAATAAACCTTTGTTTGAATGGATGGGGTTCTGTTCCTTTGTTGCAGGAGGCTTTTTACTCCCACATTATTACACAAGAATTTCTTGTTAGAGTTAAACTTCTATTTCCATAGATAGGGTTATTAACAATAATTAATATTTTGGTACAGATAAAACTGGTTTACCGTTCCTAGAAACACATTACATGTGAAATATTTCCTTCCATTGCAGACCATTATTACCATTGTGAGAACATACCATAATCATCAAGGATGTGTAAAGCTATCTCTAAATGAATGCGACAGATTAAAATATGATTTATTACTGCACCATAATTGCATCCATAATGTTGCAAACCAAAGCATCTGAAAATGTCAGGATATTTTCCCTATTGCAATGAACAGACGACACACAAGTTCAACAAATGCCTGTAAGTCGCTCTTTATTCCTAGGAAGGAAAGCGCATCAGTTTCAAATTATCATCAAGAATATTACATTTGTCTCTTGTCTTGAAATTGAATGGAAACACTAAATGCCTGAAGTCATCTAGAAATGGTACTTCACTCGCAACCGTTACATCAATAACTTTCACATAATTTCAAATGCTTTCAAACTTGTGCCTATTGCAGATATTGTACTGCAAGATTGTCTTTACATGCGTGTCAGCATTGCTTAAAGAATTAATAAAACACATGCCTGCCATTTAAAAATACATGAAAGGCCTGGCTTTCTACAGCGTGGTAATTAAAGACACAATCATGCTCTAAGGGTGGATATACTCACAGCTTCTTCTCTGGCCTCTCTGGCCTCTCTCTCTCCAGTCCTCCGGCTAATAAATGTGATCCCAATCAAGCAAACTGCCCACTGCCTTTATTTTTGCGCGCAGCAAGTACGTCATTTCGTAAAAAAACAGCTGATAACATTTCCCAATTACATCTGGTTCTTGCATTAATTAATAATCCCAATCCCTGTGCAAAAATGGCGGGCAGAGGGCTCATTCCGGTGCACGCTTCAATCGAGTTTTCACACCACACACTCAAAGTTGGATTAACTTAATACTGACGTTTTATCCCAATATTTATTCAGTAATAAGCACATAATCCGGTTTAATATTTCGGTAATTTGTAAATTTCGCGTCCATCAGCACAGGTAGTGTGACGTAATCGTAATGTGATCGTAATTGAGTCCCCCGATGGGTGTTGCTGACCCGCAGCTCTTATCAAGAGTCCAGCAAAACCAATAAACAACATATGCCTCCCCAAGATTGGGCAAACGTATCCGCACCAAGCTATCAATAGGAAATTTTGAGTCGTTGACCTACATTTATTTCTGTCTACATCTGCAGCAATTTGTCGCCAATGGTTTTAAAATAAAGAGGGGGTGGTTGGGAGGGTTAAAATGATACGTCAAATCTGCTTATGGTCCACTGCATCTGCCACGAATTTTTATTCTGTAATCCATATACAAAGAATAGACCTTATAATACTGTGTCACAACGTACTTTTTCACGTTTGCAATTTTTTTTACATTCTATATCTACCTAATCACCTTTTTTGGCTTTTTTTCACCCATCCTAAAACACAGATGGTATAAATAATTCTGCACAATTTATGATACAAAAGTGCAAATCCAACTTGTAATATCACATGACTAATTAAAATCACTGTCGGTCGAGCTAAAAAACAAAGAGTACGAAACACAATAGTTCCGATATAACAAACCACTGGATATGTCAAAAATATAATATTGGACCCCCTCTATTTAGATGGGCTTTCCTGCAATGCCATTGGTACTAGGCCCTTGCACTTCTTCTGGTAACTTGTCCTCCACAACAGCTCCATCACCTTCCACTACTTCTTTCTTGGCATTTCTCAGCCGGCTGGCAGCCTTATTGGCTTCATTCCTATCGGCCACCTTGCATGCCTGAAGGACTATGCTGTTGAACTGCTCACACTTGTCTGCATACACATGGTGGCCTGCTCCATTAATAACCTGGAAAATAATGTCTTCGTAAGAATCCTCGCCCAACGTGACAGTCATATGCTATAAGCTCCATAGAGTAATTGCAGAATGGCAATGCCCATCTACACATTTTTTATCAAGAATTACCCCCCATCATAAGACACACTCAAATCATCAAGACAGGTCCTCCTCTCCCCACACACTAATGTATCCTCTCATTCGCCCAATTTGAAAGAGTGAAATTTTTCCAATTTAAAAACAGGAAGCTAGTTTTATGATATCATTCACTTTAGGAACCTTTGCTCTTTTTCAGTGTACAGTATGTGCTTCATGGGCATTTGTGATACATTGTAATCCCACCTTCAGAGGGGTTGATAAAAGAGAGGAAGTCCTTCTATGGTGAGCATGGTTCATGGAAGGGTGACCAAGGGTCATCTGGACTCTTGCCCAACCAAGACATCAGCCTCTTTCAAGATCATGCACCGGAACATTTCAATGACCATGAAGAGTGCATCAACGCAGTGAACAGTGACAATATCTGTGACTTCGTGTCGCCAATTTCTTCCTTAAATAAATGCGCGAAAGCAAGCAAATGTCCTTGTATTGGACTGATATACACCACTAGAAAATTGGCATATGCCACCATCATGACTGACCAATCATAATGTTGAACATCCTCACTAATTACTGAAGTGTAACTACATACAAAACAATTATCTAAATACAGACATCACTTGTTGAGACAGTCTTAATGCAAGTGAATTCTAGAGGCAGTTTATTTTTACCTGCACATCGACATATGAACCCTTCCTCATCTGCTGTATCTGGGCTCCTGGTCCATGGTCAACCCACGACCTCGATCCATATATCATGGTCATTGGGATTTCCTTTTGGAGGGAGTCAATCCGGTTGAGCATGGGGAACTTGGCATAGCCAAAGCCTGACATCATTGCATGAAAGGCAGCTTCACCTCTAAAGCAAAAGTACAATGATCAAATTAGTATTTTCATCAACATTTTATGCCAAGTAGAAAGGCATATTTTACAAGATTATTTACGTGGGTTTCTGCGCATTGCAGTGAAAGATGTAGTTGGGAACTGCATTTTCTTCATCATTGACGAGCACGGAGAACTTTCTGATGAGGTCTGGCCGGACTTTCTCAATCAGCTTTGGACCTGCAGGCACCGTCAGGAAATCAACAACAGGCATTAGGGACCCCGCTATTAAGGGTTATGCAAGACTGTCACCTTATGCTACACCAAATCAACAGGAAGTAATGCAATCTTCCTACCTAGATATCTTAAGCTGTTCTAGTACACAACTCATGTATACCACAATCAGAAAAATAACAAAATTATAATGTGCCCAAAGGAGGATGAAAATGATAATACAAGTACATAAAGTACAAACGGCAGCTATCAGTTTCCCATATACACCTGATGTACGATCATGTAATGTTCACAGAGTAACGCTAGAAACAATCATTTGTAAAATATTCTGACAGCATTCATTCACTTTGCTACGCTTATGTGTAGGTCATCCATAAACTATGCAATGTTCTGCCAATTTTAAATCTCTTTGTCTGGCCATACAATCCATCATGTTGCTAACAGAAATTCCCACCCCACCAGCTTCCTTCTTCTTCACAGAACATGTACAACTTCAAAGGTAAAAAGTTTTCCACTTATAGGCCTATAATAACTGGGGTAGTCCAGTTACTCTGGGTATCTGCCGTGGAACGTTAGTACAGTTTGAGGGGTCCAAGTTTTACACTCATAGATAATATCTACTACAAGCAGATGGATGGGTGTGGGATGGGTGGGAAGGGAGGTAAGATACAAGGGTCAGTCAATGAACTCTTGATCTGACATAGAAGGATTGACATATAGGGACAGGTTGTAATGGCACTCATTAGAACAGCATCCCTAAAGTTTCATTGCGATTGCTTCATTCTGCTGGGAGTACTGGACACTTGAGATGGAGAAAGTGTGGGCTCTTCTAACAATTTTGAACACCCGCACCTCATGCATCGCACTGGTTGCGGCTGCTCCCCCATTCACCGTATTTGCCAGATTTGGCTTCCTCTGACTGCCATGGACTACCCCTTGTTCCCAAATGTGAAAGAAATCCTGAGTGGGACTTGTTTTGCTAGTAACAGTGCAAATCATGAGGTGTGGGTGTTCTCCATGGTTAGATGAGTCCACACTTTAACCATCTCAAGTGTCCCACACTCCCAGTGGAATTATGCAATAACTGCAATGAAACTTTCCGAGTGCTGTTCTAGTGAGTGCCACTACAATTTAGTTACAACACGTCCTTATATGTCAACTCCTTCTATGCCAGGCCAAGAGCTCTTGGCCAGGCCTAGAATTCCTTGACTGATCCTTGTATAGGGTGATTGACCTGCTCTGTTACCCTGTTTTTGTGAAATAACAAGAGAGATTGAAATAGCAAATCCATATAGAGGGGCTAGTTATCTGCATTAGATATTATTTATAAAATGTCTGCCACCATCTCCCAGCCACAATTTGTAAGCAAAGCTACATATTGGAAAGAGTTTGCTGAAGTAGGCCTACATAACTGGAAATTACTCCAATCTCACTTCTCCTTCAGCTGTTCAATTGTTGCAGGCTTGTAAGATTGTTCGAGGACACTCGATCCCCATTCAGATGACATTCTGGAGGTGTCAGGTCATGAGGTCTGGGTGATCAAAATCCTTCCGAAATGATTAGTTTTTAAAGAAGTTTCGGATTTCATGCAGGCAGTTTTCTTACAAGTGACACACATTAGTCACTCCATCTTATGTAAGTAGCCATTCAAAAGTTACTACTCATCCAATTGATTCACTAAAGAGCCCTCCTTTCCTCAATGTACCAAAATCGTAGGCAGACCGAAGCAATAAAGGTATGTTCTCATTCTCATGACTGCGTTTTCTCTACTTTCACTGCAGATGAGTTATCTTTTATCCCGGAAAAAATTAACTTACTGGCAGTTGTTCAACTTTCAGTTTACTGCTTTAGGTAGAAAAATCTGCTCATCCATTTGAACCACACATTTTAAGGTACAATTTTTCATCCAATTTGGGCCTATTGCATTCGTGAGGACATGCTTTAAGATATTGTTTGGATAACCAACAGTATTCTTAACTTGTGTATGCCAAAAATGCCATAGCATAGCAAATGTACGCTATATAAAATTTTTTCTAACTATTATAATTATAACATTGTCAAAGGCCCTTATAGAAATTATCATACGAGAGCTACAAAAAAATTGATAATAATTACTGCAATAAACATCAGTGTGACAAAGGCTGAGATTGCACATGCTGATGCAATTTCAAAAAGAAGTGTGTACAGACTCAACTGAACTATTCAGCTTCAAATTACTATGTCCTAACCAACGGCAAGGCTATCAGAAGAAGCAAGGCATTAACCTCACCACTATTATAGCTCCATAATTTCCACTGAATATCATTTGATATACTTGTAATGATTACCAAAATAAAATGTGATAATGTTGATGTTGGATATGAGTTTACGCCCTGGGTAATCTTCATTCCAAAATTAATTAATTCAATTGGTAGTTCCCAGTGAGCCTCTGCATCCATCTGAAACTTTGTTTCTGAAAGGCCTAACAACCAGGGCGATGGACAAAAGCTGTGCATACAACTTGCGCACATGGCAAGTTAGCTTAGCTATATCCTAATTTGGACCCAGTAAAGATGCTGTGGCATGCAGTTAAAAATTCTCAGCAGTGTGAGAAAATGGTCAGTAGTGTAAGGGGTCTCCTCAACTTGGGGTTTGAATAGCAAGATATGAAGATTTCTTAGCTTCATGGATTTTCTCTCACATTTTCCTAACTCCAATGTTCCAACACTGAACCTCATTTTAATTAAATTCCACAATCAAGAGAAGCACTGGCCAAACCAATACTTACCAAAGGGTCCAGCTGCCCTAACTCCCCAGAGGGGGTTGAGTGGCTGCAGCACGTAGGCCACAACTCTTACCCACATGGGAACAGTGAAACGTGAGGGAGCATCAGGGAGCCGCTCAGGAAATCCCCATGGATCTGCCAGAATGAGGTGAGCCACTCGGGATGGGTACCGAATAGCGTAAGATGTGGCAAGAAAGCCTCCCATGCTGTGACCCAGGAGGACAAAGCGCTCCAGCTTCATCTCACGCCGCCACTCTTCCATTGTCTGCACCAACTGCCGTTCAGCCTCAAGTCCATCTGAGCTGAATGTTGGCCGTGAGCTTCCCCCAAATCCTGTCCAAGTTCAAGTTTGACATTAGGGGACAACGTAGTAACAGTGAAATAATATAAATCTATGTGCAAAAATAACAATGCAATTCCAAATGATGATATTTCACTTTTGCATGAGGAAAAGCTATTTCACAAATTTGGCATCAATTAAGGGGGGTGAGAAGTAGGCAGATATGAAGTGGTTTGTGTGTGACAGAAATTCACAGGCTTCATGGTGGCTCAGCATGGTGGGATAATTGCTGCAGTACAACCCAATACACTTTCTGTGGTTGGAAAGCAGGTGGGAATAGGGAAGCAAAAGAGGCCACAACTGGTTATAGGAAGGGGCTTTCTTGGAGATGGGATTGCTATGTTACTGCAATTCTACCTATGCCCCCATGCTGCTCATTTGCCGCTGAATATGTGAAAGAGCCTTAGGACATGTGTCATTCATTCTGTTGCCATTTCTGGGCAATCACTGTAATATTTAAAAACATGGAAAATCCTCATTAATCATGTGTTACTTTGACTCTTGCCTCCATGCAGGCAGTAAGTGGCCACATATTCCATGGTTAATTCATGCCTACATAAATTAATGTGGGAGGTCAGAAATATGAGTCACTGAGAACATATTGGAGTCTGACCTAGCAAGTCAAATCCATGCACTGATCTGCTTCCTGCAAGTGAGTCGAGATTAAGGCACCAGAGAGCAACACCACTTCCAAATCCATGGACTAGGACAAGAGGGGTCCGGTGTGACTTCTCGTTGAGGGAGATTGTCCACACTTTGTCATCGTTTCCCACAACAGAGCCAATGTCAAGGTATCTACCTCGGTATGGTGTCTTTATGTCTACGAAATAGAAAAATTAAATGACCATTATCAATGCGTTACAACTTGCAGTTTTCAAATACGGTGAAACATGTGTGAAACTTGTATAACTTGAACATCGCTAAAGCAAAGTTCACTAAAAGTCAAAGCAAATGACAACAAATTACAGCATGAAATAATGTCAATGTCCTTGAACAATTTTGTCCAGGGATATTTATAAATATTCTGTAACTTGAATCATTTACAGCTTGGAGAGTTCTGGTCCCTTGGAAATTTCAGTTACAAAAGTTTCACCCTCGGTGTCTGATATCAGGGGCAAAAGTTAGGTAGATAATTCTCGGATCCGTGGGAAAAAGAGCATAAGTCGGAAAATGTGCAAATTGAGTTATGCGACCTGTTATGCCAGTTATGGTCAGAAGGAGTCCCTCTTGGTTCTGCCAGAAGGCTGCGTGACAAGCCCTAAAACCAGGCTAGGAAAAAAATGTGCAAGCAAGGGTATGTCATCTTTACAAGAGGTCCAGTATTTAAGATAATCTGCTCTCCTGACAGATTAACTTGTTTGACTTATGCTCTTTTTCCCGTGCATCCGAGAATTGTTCCATTAAACCTACCATACGTTAAAACTGGTACAAAACAAAATATTTAAAAATTTTACCAGACTATGTTTAATAAAGTACTGCATGGAAGCAAGGGAGCATGACAAGGCATATTCAAAGGTGAGAAATTACGTGAGTCATTCAGGGATGATTTACACTTTGTTCCAGTAGAGTTTCACTTTTTAAAACCAGACAACTATACCTTCGGTATTGCAACCAACCAAAATGAACTGTTACTCACATGAAAGGATCTTCTTCTCAGCAGCTCGTAATAACGACATAGATGTAGGGCTCCACCTCAGCCAACTCCTCAACCAACTATGGAAAAGAATTACATCATAAGACTGGGCTACAATGTCGACCAATTTTAAAGGGTCTGACATGCCAGTAACCTTCACAACATCACAAGAAATGAGGATCACACATACCTTCCTGTTTCTTGAGGTTCTGGGAGAGCCTCCGGTTCCATTATTTTACTCCCCAGATTTTAACACTCATCCAAAAAATGACTAGCAAGCAGCTGCAAAGAGGCAAAATAAAGTTAAACACAACATGAGCAACTCAATAGCACAAGTTATTCCCCGTGTCTGTTATTATATCAGTTGGCAAGAACCACAAGGCTATGCAACTATATTGCATGCTACAAGTGCGTTACAAATGGCTGTGATGCAACCTTGCTTACACCACTCACCTGCACTGGCCAGGAGACCAAAACACTTGTCGAATTTGTCCACTTCCGGGCCGAAAAGATGTGCGCGGGGGCGGACTGATGTGCCCCGCGTTCGAACAATTTCGCTCCACAGGTCGAAAGTGCGTCGGGAAAAACAAGCCAACCTGATGATGAGTAATAGTCGGGGAGGAGGCTCAACAACTAGCTGCTGCGGAGGGGGGAACGACAAAAAAAAAACAAAAAACAGCTGATAGTGCAACTTTTGATCGGGTATTATGTAAGAGCAGGTCGTGATGTAACGAGGAGTGGCACGGGAATCATCAACATTTGGGTCCATCTGATGATGCTCCGAATTGATTCAAGGGCACCGGGGTCCTTCCCAAGGCGACCATTGTTTTGTCGGGGGGCGAGGCTGAATTAGAACATTGTTTACATGTTTCCCGAAAGAGAGAGAAACGGGGGAGAGGACGCCCTTGTTGCACTGGGAGGAGGGCGGTGAACACGTGTAACGGTTCGTGTACCTTCTCATTTATTCAGGGGAACAAGGGCACTTTGGTCGGGCGCGTTCGGATTGGTGCTGGCGGCATCCGAATTCGATTCACCTGCAAGTGTGCTTATGATCAGTGAACGAGTACGACCGCTAATTATAATTTCATGCGTAATTATGCTGTGTGAAATAGCAATGCATGTGAATAAACGTGAATAAACGTCATTAACATACATTTTTAATGACGTTATGGGAAGGCGCCTAACAAGGCATCGAGTACTCGAGGCCATTATTCTGCAACATGCGTCCATTTATGTTGTAAAATATTAAATTGCAATAATTTGGTGGTGATAATTGCAAATTAGCCGAATTCATCAGCTAGTACCTCAGAGAGCATTCACGTTGGCAACGGAATCGCGCGCAATTTTCCTTTGTCTGTCGGCCATACTTCCTCGGATTGCGACCGGTGCGAGTTGGCCGGCAGAGTTTGGAGTCTGTGCTGTTCCTAGAGGCCAGTTCTTGCCCCCGGATTGTTCCAGGAGGTGCGTACTCTTGCAGTCGGGCTCTGTACACTAGAGGGACAGCCAGAGATCTTGAATACACTAATAGTAGACGTTGACTGCCATTCAAACCCCATTATTTTCTTCTGTAGGTAGCAACCTCATTAGAAGCAGAAGTGGGCAAATTAACATACCGCAATGTCGACCCCAACAAAGAGCCCCAAAACTCCCAGGACTCCCACTCGCCGTGGAGGTGCCCTGCCAGGCTCCCCGTCTACTTCGGTGACACCACGCAGGTCAGCCCGAAAACTGGCCACTCCCTCGGGAAGTGTTCAGGGTCGGACCCCAGAGAAGGACATGCCAACTTCATCCCCACTGGAACCAATGCCTCTGAGCCCATCTACCCCGGCCCCTGCACATGACATCGACCTGAGCTCTCCTCTTAATTATGGGACACCCAGCTCAGTCAGCACCGTCCGCACGCCTATGTCTGGGATCCGTGGGACCCCCATTCGTCACCGGTCGGACATCCGTTCCGATCGCAGGCTTAGGCAGGTCAACGTGGGTGGCGGGCTTGAGTCAGTGCAGGAGGAAGTGCCCCCCACTCCAGACCAGGGACCCAAAATGGTCATTTGGGGCACGGATGTGGAGGTGGGCCAATGCAAGCAGAGGTTCAAGCTTTTCCTGCAGCGGTACATTGACCCAAACATTGAGGAAGATGAGCGCATGGAAGGACTCGACACAGAAGAGCCCTTCTACATGCAGAAGCTTAGCGAGGTTTGTTTCTCTGTAAACTACTGCATTTATCAAACAAAAGGTTATTCTAACACATAGGAAAATTACTTCCTTTTGCTCTAATTTTCAGTGACTAGTTTTTTGTTCATGTTACCACCAGATAATGAGTGAAAAAAAGCTAATTCAATCATGTTTTTAATTACAGGTTCATACTCTAGAGGAGCCATATTTGAATATCAATTGCTCGCATCTGCAAGGTTTTGATGCAGACTTGTACCGCCAGCTTGTTAACTACCCACAGGAGGTCATTCCAACATTTGATATGTCAGTCAATGAGATGTTCTTTGAGAGATACCCAGACACGGTCTTGGAGCACCAGATTCAAGTGCGCCCATTCAATGCTGATAAAACAAAAAATATGAGAGCACTCAATCCAGAAGGTACTTGGTGGGCAAATTCTAAAGGGCCTGTCCTATTGTCAGATTGACATTTCTTAATCCGTTTTTTTCTGCCCTTTGTAGATATTGACCAGTTGATAACAATTGGTGGGATGGTGATTCGCACGTCAGATCTGATTCCAGAGATGCGGGAAGCCTTCTTCCAATGCAGTGTTTGTGCCAACAGCACCACTGTAGAGATAGACCGAGGCCGCATAGCAGAGCCCACCTTGTGCGCAAAGTGCAATACCAACCATGCCTTCAAGCTGATCCACAATCGGTCACAATTCACAGACAAGCAGTCTGTGAGGCTTCAGGAATCACCCGAAGATATGCCCCCTGGTCAGACTCCCCATACCGTGCTCTGCTCTGCCCATGGGGAGCTAGTAGATAGTGTGCAGCCTGGGGACCGTGTCACAGTCACTGGGATATACAGGGCACAACCTGCCAGGATCAACCCCAGGGCCAGGAATGTCAAGAGTGTCTACCGTACGCACATAGATGCTGTGCACTTCCGCAAGGTGGACACAAAGAGGCTCAGGGATGACACCGATGGGTATGCTATTTTGTATTCTGCAGTGGGGAGTGGAGAATTTTCTTTTTACTTGAGAGGAATGCATGTCATGAATTGTGGAATTATCAAGATAGACTGTTTGCAAGCCTGTACTTACATGTTACATGTTACCATCTATATGAGTACATCTGAAGTGTTGGCTCCATTTCGGATATGGCATAATGATCCCTAATATTATTGTCGTACAGTCCACTAGTAAGACATCATTCATCAACAGTGGCTGGCTTTGAGGGAGTTTGGAATTGTTAATTACATGATAATGATATAATTTGGCAAAATGTGAGCATTTTTTAACAATTACTCTGACGTGCTCTGACTTAATATGATTAACAGGAAGGAGCATGCGCAGTTTCCTCCCGAGCGAGTGGCCCTTTTGACAGAGCTGAGCAAGAAGGAAGACATATACGAACGTCTGGCACGCGCAATTGCCCCATCAATTTATGAGCATGAAGATATCAAGAAAGGTATTCTACTGCAGCTATTTGGTGGAACCCGAAAGGAGTTTCTGGTCCAAGACCGTAGTGGAACTCAAGTTGGGGTAGGAAAGGGGAAGTTTCGATCGGAGATCAATATCCTACTCTGTGGAGACCCTGGAACCAGCAAGTCCCAGCTTTTGCAGTATGTTTACAACTTGGTCCCAAGGAGTCAGTACACTTCTGGAAAGGGGTCGTCTGCTGTGGGCCTCACTGCATACGTCACCAAAGATCCGGAGACTAGGCAACTGGTGCTTCAGACGTAAGATATTAAAATTAAATTATAGCTGATGATCAACAGCACCAGTTGTAACATTTTATTTATTTGTAGGGGTGCGCTAGTGTTGAGTGACAATGGGATTTGCTGCATTGATGAGTTTGACAAGATGAATGACTCAACCCGCAGTGTTCTACATGAGGTATGTAACTCGAGTGGTCGAGGTTGACAGCAACAACACCTTAATGCCTTTCCTTCTCCAGGTAATGGAGCAGCAGACACTGAGCATTGCAAAAGCTGGCATAATCTGTCAGCTGAATGCACGTACATCCATCCTGGCTGCAGCTAACCCTTGTGAATCCCAGTGGAACAAGAATAAGACCATTGTGGAGAACATCCAGCTTCCCCACACCCTGCTGTCCCGCTGTGACCTCATTTTCCTCATGCTTGACCCTCAGGATGAACTCTATGACCGTAGGCTGGCCAGGCATCTTGTATCCCTGTACTACAGGTCCAAGGCTGAGGAGGAAGAGGAACTTATGGTTAGCACCAAACTTATTTTGATTAGACACAAGAGTGATGTGTAGCATGGTGAGTGTGGCACTAAAAATTTACTAATTACTAGGACATGGGCATCCTGCGTGACTACATTGCATATGCCAGAGAGCATATTAGGCCACGCTTGGATGATGAGGCTTCCCAGCGGCTGATACAGGCATATGTAGACATGCGTAAAGTGGGCAGTGGTAGAGGCCAGATTACAGCGTACCCCAGGCAGCTGGAGTCCCTGATCCGTCTCTCGGAAGCCCATGCAAAGGTACGCTTCTCAAACGTGGTCCAGGCGGAGGATGTGGAGGAGGCCCAGAGGCTGCACAAGGAGGCTCTCAAGCAGAGTGCTACTGACCCAGAATCTGGGAAGATTGACGTTAGCATACTTACTACTGGCCTAAGCTCAGGAGCCCGGAAGAGGAGAGTGGAACTGGCACAGGCTCTCAAGAAAATTATTCAGGAAAAGGGAAAAGTTCCCACGATCAACTACCAGAAGCTCTTCACCGACCTCAAGGAGAGCTCATCTCTGGTTAGCACAATCTTTATTTCTTGTACAAGGGAACTTTTATTGCTCAAATCTTCAATCAAGTTGTGGAATTTTCTAGTTAAAGATGTTTGAACAAAAATCGTAGTTCGAAGCCGTATGAGGACATTTACCTGGGTGATGTTAACTAAACAAATGTGCCTATAATGTCCTATCACATCATTCTTGAGGAAAAATTGTTATAATTAGAGCCATGGTTTTAGAAGACTCAGGTTAGGTCACTCCCACCCACCCCCTGCCGGGGCGTTTTGTAGCGGGTGCTCACCTGAAAGCGCCATGAGACATTTTGGGAGCATAGGTAAGTGGCGACCCTACCGGACTAGGCTGAACTTTATAGGTACGAAAAGGAAGCGCTACATGCTGGCCCAACATGGCTGCCGGCGGCCATGTTGGGCCCGCATGCAGCGCCTTCCCTTTCGTACCTATAAAGTTCAGCCTAGTCCGGTAGGGTCGCCACTTACCTATGCTCCCAAAAATGTCTCATGGCGCTCTCAGGTGAGCACCCCCTGCAAAATGCCTCGGCAGGTGATAACACCAGAATGTAGTATAAGTGTCCGGGGGCTAATTAGAGCTTTGGCAATGCTTTTAGCTTTGAATAATGATTTCATAATCAGTAGTCCTTTAGAAATGTCACCTGGATCTTCCAATGGCAATTCAGGTCACAAGTTTTGGTGTGCCTTGAACCATTAAGCAATTGAAGGTAAGTCTCACTCAGTTTGTTGCAACATCAACAGATCATTCCAGCTGCCATCAATAATTCCAATATGTTGCTATTATTACTAATCTGGCATCATGTGTATGAATCAGCATTCAATCTCTTGCTAATGTCAGCTCAATTTAAATCAGGCTCAGTTCTGCATCACGTAGGTGGGCCTGAGACTCCTGTAGAGCATTGAGCTAATGTTTACTTGATTTACTTACTGTGTACAGGCAAGAGCTCTTGGTACAGGTGTCAGTAGTACATTTTGTACTTTCTCTTGTAGTCATTTTTATTTTACCATAATTTCTCCATCCCCCACATTTTCATGAATCATGAGAAATTAAACTTGGAATATTGTATATCAACGTGAATGTGTGCTTATGCAGTGAAGGTTGATTTTCCTTTCCTTTTGCAGATGATAACAAGAGAGATGTATGAGGATGCACTCAAGGACCTGCAAGATGATGGAGTTGTAATTGTCACTGGACGCACTTCTGTTCGCATTTGCCACACTTAGTTATTTGTTGTTACTGATTAGTTACTCATTCTTTACCATGTAGCCTTTGATTTTGTCATCATGTTGACTGTTAGGATTTATCATATGAGCACTTAAAGTGCTTTAAAATGTCTTTTTTTAAATACCACAAAATATGTGAAGCTGCTTAAAAATTACTTGACCCTGGCTAGGTTTCATGTATGTTGTGAAAAGGCATTGGCATGTGAACTCAAATGAGGAAGAGCCTAGCAGGATGTTGTAGAGTGCCTTACTATTCAGCCTGGATCGGAAAGGCTTTTCTAAAACACGCATCACATATCATTCATGTGCCTCATTATTTCAGTTAAACCTTGCCGAGGTGAATTTTGTGATTTGGATTTTTCATTATGCTGGAAATGTATCACTGTGCTGTAATAAAAATAAACTGTATGATACCAAGCAGTTGAAAATAACCTAGTTCTAATTTTGCACCTTTTTTTATGGCTCACTTGGGTTTTGGTTATTTTACTCTTGAGAGCAAAAAGTTAGGGGATGGCTGACTTCAGGTTTGGTTTTTTTTATTGCAGGAACAGAGGCAACTTCAACTAAAGCCACAAGGTATATTAACTGGTTTTCAGGATGCACAATCTATCATGTAATATTACTTGCGGCTTTTTTCTTTAAATGTGTTTCAATAGTAGCCTACAGTGGATTTCTGAATAAGAAGGGCCACCACTTATGAATACAGGAAACAACTGAGGTGTATAATAAAGCAATTTTCTTATGGCAATAGTCTCACAATTTCTAGTTTGAAGATAATGCTGACCCTCAAATGTATTACATTGCACCATAGGCAGGGTGAACTATTTTTAAATTATTGTTGGCAGGATAAGGGGGAGGGGGGAGGGGTGTTGAAGGAGCTATAATTTAGAAGGATATGCTTGGAGAGTTGGAGGAGAAAGTGTTGGATTCTGGAGGCTTATGGCAGGACAATGTTTTATGCAACATAAATTAGAAGATTTGCACCCCCAATGTGCTTCTATGAAATGAACAAGTCACACTTCACACACAAAGAGGCCTAAGGCACAGACATGACAGGCCATACAACCAACATACATTAGAAGATTGAAAGCACCTCTCACTGCAGCTGTTTTGATTCATTAAAGGTTTTAGGCTCACAAATAAAATTGACGTTATCATAATTAGAATTAATAGCACATTGCCTACAAAATAGTGTTTCAACTAACACCCTGCTGCCTCCACTCTGGTGCTCCATGGACAGCATTCAGCAAGGACCTTGAGCAAGGACACGAGTGGCATTTTGCTGCATTTGAACAACTTGCATTGTTCAAAAAGGGGCAGCTATTTTTTGCAATATTTAAAAAAAATTAAACCTCTGTCACACAACAATAATATGAGGGGTATTGTTGACTTACCAGAGTAGGGGTAAGGGAGGGCTTATGTTCGCCTCTGTGGCAATTTTGTCTTGCAATTTAATTAGTTATATAATAATTATATAACTAATTAACTCTGTGGCAATTTTGTCTTGAAATTTATGCAATTTAATTAGTTATATAATATATAACAAATTAAATTACAAGGCACTCAAAGAAAGGTCAACGATGCCATTGTAAGAAGAGTTGCACAAGTACGGTACCGATTCCTGCAGCAATAATAAGGCTGAAGCATACATCTAGCCATTCAATACTGCTAATGTCGATGGTGGACTAAAATTTAAATTAACTTGAAAAATAAGTAAAATAATCAGGCCGACTTGACCGAGAAGCACATTTGTGCCGAAGGTAGGAAGGGAAGCTAATCAGTTGGCGTCCCAGTCTCAGTCTTGCTTGGTGCACGTGTGATATTTTCTGAACAGTGTGGTAATAATATTATCAGCATAGTGCTAAACCATGTCAAATGGGCCTCGAGTCAAAACACCACTCTGTACCCACTACCCAGCTGCATATTTCTTTTGATGTTCAAAGCAATCTACGTAGTAGTACAGAACAGGTGTCTAATAGCTGCCATGTGCACTAGCTTGTCCATTGTCCCGTTTACCAAAATTAGGACCGGCAACTCTCTGTGGCTTGGTTTTCCCCCTGCTTCCCCCTGAGGCCCTTGCCCTTGACCCTTAACGACTTATTGAACCGCCCAATTCCGCTCTCTTTGCCATTCGCCGCACTTTGACACGGGAAACCCCTTTCTCTCTGGGGGACAACATGAAAGGTCAGCAAGATAAGTACCCCCACAGCTGAGAAATGAAACCTGTCGGGCCTTTCTGTCGACCGCGATCCTTTTCGCTCCCGATCGCCAGTCCAGATAAAACTGTATGTAATGGGACATGAGCATGTTCATATTATTTTCCATTTTCAAATGTGTTCCCCATGAATTCAAGAAGCATGATGAAGAATTACCAAGTTGGTATTGTATATACTTGTATAACTTCATAACAATCTTACATCTTCATCGAGAAGTAATGATCTGGCCTGTTTTCAATGTAATTAAAATGATATGCATGTCGCTGTAAAAAATTGCAGCTTAATGAACTGTCATTTCCAGGCCCAGAAGCTATCCTTTGAGTCCAGTGTGAAAATTTAGAAAGGGTCCCGTTTTGTGGGTAGGCCTAAGAAAAATCAAAATGACCTCGTGATCCCGCGGGAACCTTTGCTTTTCGGGAAGACCCAAACCAAATTATGCCACACCTGGAGGAATGAGTCATGCAGTTTTTTGAAACCGCACCTGCGGGTGGTCTCCATCAAAAACCTATATGAGCCACATGTTTTGTTTCCAACCAGGTAGTGCACATATTATATACGTATACACAGTGAAGGTGATTCACATAAGTCAAAAGCCTTTTTAAAAATAATGCTGTATTTGAGACCTATAGGTTTGAGACTGATCAGTCGGTAAATTCGCCATATACAGGTACCATTAGTCAGCTTTTAGTCCGAGGTGGGAAAAACCATTTTAAAGCTTCACTTGATGTGTATAAAAATGATGCATTCAATAAATAATTGGAACCTAAGTATATTAAAAAATGGAAAATATTCAAATAGGAAATCCTTGTGGATTTATGCCAAGGGCGTTACCGCAAGGCCAACGTTGAGATATAGCATACTGGACTCACTGTCAGGCTAAGAATGATTAATGACTCTCATTATCATTCTTAGCTGTTAACTACAATGGTAACAGACTAACAGCATATTCAATCTGTATCATTGGTGCGCCTTGTTTTCGATGGTAATTGCTCCAACAAGACTGCAGGTGCCTTATCCATTGTCCTTGGAGATGAAAAGTAATGCATGAATGGGCACTATTTTACTAGACTCAAATTAGTGACTTTTGTATTGCGCAACGTTGTTCTTGGCGTGACTCTATCAGGTAATCAATAATGTTACATAGCTCTGCAATGCAATATAAAGAATCAGCATCCTCCTCCTAAATTATTAAAACTGGAATAATTTTTCTTCATATGAAATATCATCTAAATCATCGAAAGTTTTCAATTTGACAAAAAATGAGTAGCCTACGGATGTGATGTTGCGTAATATGTTGACCATCCCCACAGAGGAATTTCTATATGAACACATCTTTTATTATCAACGTCGTCCTCTCTTTCGTTAGGCAGTATATCGCCTTCATCGCGAGGATATTGACACCGATGGTGCCACTAGTTTTATTGGGTGCTGTTTCCTTGCAGCTCTTTCAAACAATAAAAAAGAAACCTCCCAATCCTGTTGAATTGGCTCCGGCTGTTGATCCTGTGCGTCCGTCCACTCCACCCTAACATCCCATGACAATTGGGTGGGTCAAAAACCCGCTAACCCGAGGGGGACCACGCTCAACCTTGGCCACTTTTATGAGCATCATCAGTCCTTCGGGGCGGAGAAGGTGGCCAAGATATCCGGCCTCCGCTGGCCACTGCACAGCCCCCCTGAGGCCATATCCGACCCCAGCAGCCTCGATCTCGAAAGGGCCGCGATGCCTCCTCCTGTTGGTTCCCCTGTGGCTGGGACCCTGCCACCTGGTTTTTATTGGGCTAAGCTCCTCTATCCTCCCTGCTTCTCTCTCTCCCGTTCCCGTCTCCCCCATCATCATTAGGACGTCCCTGTCGACTGGACTAGCCGGGTTGTGTTGTCTTCCTGGAGGCACCGGCACCACCCTCCTCCTTCTCCCTTTCATCTCCTCACTTGACTGCCTGCTGCTGCCGCTGCCACCATCCAGCCCACAGGACCATCGGACCAGTGACCATTGAGGAGGGCGACTGTCTCATCATCATCTGCTGGAGAAGAAGGACGGAGGAGGTGAGATGATCACATGTCTGACTGACAGGGCTTAGTGCATGGCCCTAATCCCACAAGTTCTTGTGACATCCACTGGAATTGTAAGGTTTTTGCCCTCAAACCTCCCAAAAGTAGGTTGACATGATGGAGATTGGGGTTGTGGGCAGCCAGGAGAATGGGAGATGTCGTTTTTGAAGGAAGGAATATTGGGCAGATTGTCACCTGCACCAGTTGGCTGGTTCAAGCTACGTAGTTTCAGGTCAAGGGCACTATGTGGGTAGTAAAATCAGATTTTAAAATATGGGGCAATGGCATCTGTCGAGAGGAGAGAAATAAAGGATGCTGGGATGTTGGACACTGAGCCGGAAGCTCTATTTACAGGCCATCTATGTCGAAATTAATGGTTGAGAGACTTTATCCTGGACTACTGTACATGTAAGACATACTGTATGTACTGTACCGATACAGTAAAACCTTGATATAATGCTCCTGTATAAAACACTATCCAGCTTTTAATGCCCTTTATTTCTGGGCCATTGGCCAGCACCAATGGTAAATTTCCCTGCTTCTTGTAATGCTTTCCTGCATATACCGGTACCTCTCGATTTCCCTGGTTCCCAGAGAAACTTTATTCCTCACATAATGTCAATTTCTGTCACTTTCCTCCCCATAATTGCGATTATGGGGAGGAAAGTAATGGAAATTGAAAAAAAATCTAATTCAGCTACAGATTTTTAAAACATTTTGTGGATTTTTCCCTTGTTCTACATTTATTTTGTGTTATAAGAAAAACCAAGTGTCAATACGTGACGTTCACAGTTTAAAATGTAGGTGTTTGTAGATGTTTTAAAAAGGCAAAGCAATTACAATCTCCGCTTCCTTGGAACCTAGGATGACCGTTCCTTTTTTGTTTTACTTTGTACAATGAAAAACCTCTGGATGGAGGTGGTTCTAAACTTTCAGGAAAGACTGTACATGGTGCATAGCAACAGTGAAGGAATTCATTTCCTGAGAAAAGGGTGAATATAAGCGTAACGCAATCCCCCTTATAACGCGACTTTTGGGCGCTCACTTGAAGAGTGTTATATCGAAGTTTTACTGTATTGCATTTGAATATATGTTCTCGGTTCAGGTAAGGAAATGTATTTAGTTGAAATTTGATAATGCAGCTGATTTTAACATACAATCTCCTTTTGGCAGAGCAATAATGGGTGACACCTGCATGGAAAACCGCAACCTGGACCAAAGTGTGGGGTTTGCTTGCATGCTTTGTGGGGATGCCAAGGACTCCCTCATCCTCCCCTGCCTCCATGCCTACTGTGCCCGGTGCCTCAAGCGAAATGACAGCAATGGCAACAGCAGCAGCAGTGGCAGCAGCAGCAGTGGGGACGAGGAGGCTTCCCTCCTCCAGTGTCCCTCTTGCCATGACGCCCATCAAGCTTCCGCCTTCACAGAAGCAGACATCCACTGCCTGCCTTCCATAGTCAACAACATACTGGACGTCGTTGGTTTTACTGATGGCAATGGGGACATTGCTGAGAAAGACAAGAAAGGTGGGATGTTCAATTTATGACGTGTAACATATTTTGAAGTATGGTCAGGCCAATAAGGATGCTTGTCATAAGCACAGTTTTCTAGATGCTCTTGTCAGTCATACAATTATGTAGAAAGTCAATGCAGTTGCACAGAATGACAGTTTTTAAATGTCTCCTACACTGCTGTAGTAATGCTGCTGATTGTGACATCATGAATGGTGCCCTGAATAATTATTACTGTCGAGGCAGATTCTACTTCTGCACACGGGAGTGGTTGAAAGGTGTGCTAGTTGTCTCCTTCTGAGCTTCCAAGGTAATAATGCTGTAGGTGGTTTGTTTTGTTTGTTTTAGCAGTTTGGTAGCCATATGGGGTCAAAATAGACTCTGATATGGGTATTTTTAATGGTTACTTGGACTTGTTTTAGGGCCATTTTCTCGAACAGTGGTTCAAATGTAAACCCGGTTCAAAGCCGGTTTAAACCCTTGACAACAGCCTAACAGCAATCAAATCAGGGATTAAACTGGCTTTGAACCCGGTTTACATTTGAACCACTGTTCGAGAAAACGGCCCTTACACCTGGAGTACTTTTTCACTGCCAATCAATTTTGACATGACAGTCAATAACAATGTTACGTGGACTGGGTTTACTGACTTGAGTCTCCATTTACTTGCGGCAAGAGCTAATAACTCTTGCTTGCAGCCATGTGGTGAACCCCAGAGTGGATGATCCTCCCAATGGAACTCAAGTTACAAAAATTAACTTCTAGTCGGGGAATTTCATCTGGGAATTTCAAAAGGGGATCTAAATTGAGAAAGTAGCACACCTTTTTTCAATTAGGCCATTCTCGATCATTTGCATACAGAAGCGATGGCCACAACTTACAAGTTAGTTGAAATTGGTTTAAGTGGCATTTGTTGTCCACATGGTTTTAAAATTGCAGCATTGCATTGCAGAAGAATTTCTGAGTGATTTTTTTGGCACCACCCCAAATGTGTAAAGTAAGAAATATGATGCATCTCAATGATGTTGATTTTTATGAGTGTTCAATAGAAGTTATCTTACTCTGAACAAAAATCACTGGAGTATTTAAACTCTGTGTAAAGTGTGTGCCTATTTTTTCCAGATCTCCCCTCTGATGTCACCCCACATTCTCTTCCATTGCGATCTGCCCCTGGTACACATCCATGCTCCATCCACCCGAATGAAGTCCTGCTCCTGTATTGCGACACGTGCTGTACTCCCATATGTCGCCAATGCAGCTCCAAGGAGGCCCATTCCTCCCACTCCCTCACATACCTGCAGGAAGCTGCTGAGAGAACCCGTGCCTCTTCTGAGACCATTGTTACCCAGGCCACTGCTGGTATGCGCATTGTGGAAGAGAGAGTCGCTGATCTCAACCGTCTTCGGCAGCGAGTTGATCTCCATGCTGCTGCAGCGGCTACGGAGGTACGGGCTACCATCCAACGGTATGCCCAAGCGGTGCAATCCCGTGAAAATGAGCTACTGGATGAGATTGAACGTGTTCGCTTTGAGAAGCATGCAGCATTGCAACAGCAGGCCACTCGACTTCAGGGAGCAATGCAACGATTACTAACCATCTTAGAGCAAGCAAGGGGTAGTGACGTCATTGACTTGCTCCAGGCAGATGGTGAGCTGCGTCGGCTGAAAGCCGACTGTAAGGATGAATTCTGTCCAGCTGATGATGATGCCATAGCTTTTGTGACACCAGACGAGAGTGTGTACAAGTCATTGTACATGCTTGGCACCGTCTTTTACACATCAAAGCCACGCCGTAGAGCGTATATCATACGAGATTATTTCACTGTTGAACCAGATGTGTCACCTAGATTAATCATAGGTGGCGAAGGTGATGGTGAAGGATTGTTGAATCGGCCTTGGGGCGTATGTTGTGACCACAATGGGCATGTGGTAGTTGCTGATCGCTCCAATAACCGTATTCAGGTATTTCGACCAGATGGCCACCTACGCCACATGTTTGGGTCCTATGGGTCACGCACAGGCCAGTTTGATCGCCCTGCTGGCATTGCCATTACTCCCACTGGCCGAATTGTGGTTGTGGATAAGGACAATCACCGTGTGCAAGTCTTCACATTTGAGGGTGCCTTCATCTTTAGCTTTGGAGAGAGGGGCAGTAAAGATGGGCAGTTCAACTATCCCTGGGATGTGGCAGTGAACCAGAAAAATGGTCAGATTCTGACATCAGACACACGCAACCATCGGGTGCAACTGTTTGATCATGCAGGGAGCTTCATAACTAAGTATGCATACGAGGGATCCCTCTGGCGTCACTTTGATGCTCCCCGAGGAGTTTGCTTCTCCCATGATGGCAGTGTGCTGGTGTCGGATTTTAACAATCACAGAGTCCTGGTGATGGATGCCAACCTGCGCAATGCCAGGTTCATTGGTAGTGGAGGAACTGGGCCTGGGGAGTTCAACAGACCACAGGGCGTGGCAGTGGATGCAGTTGGACGCATCATCGTGGCAGACTCAAGAAACAACCGTATCCAGGTTGGTACATAATGAATGATTTTCACCTTGATTCATCTGATTTAATTCTAATTTGTGCCATGTTTGTGACAAAAGATGGTGTCAGCATGCTGAGATGTAAATTTGTGTACGTACAGGTGTTCAATTCGGATGGGAGCTACATCAACAGTTTTGGAGGAGGGCCAGGAAAGGCTCCTGGACAGCTTGACCGCCCTGGAGGTGTTTGCATCTCGCCATCTGGGGAGATTGTTGTTGTTGATTTTGGAAACCATCGCATTCAGATCTTCTGAATGCCACAGCAAGACTTTTAATCCATCTTTACAAGAAGATTTACAAAACCCAAGTTCCTAGGTGGTGAATTTTGTTTTTACTTATGAAACACCACCCACAAGGTATTGTGTGTCCATGCTATAATTTTTTAAAGTTCAGTGTGTTTTACATTGGCTAAGTTTTGCTGGTGTTTTAGCATGCTGCGCCTATTTCTATGTAACGGAAAGTTCCTAATCATGTTGATGACAATCTTAGCTTATGTTGAATCTATACTTAATTATGGAATGCATGTATTGATTATTTTTAATTTTACACTGGCGCGTGTGATTGAATGAAAGGCAAGGAATATTTTTTATTTGGTACCCACTTTCTGACAGCTGAATTGCAATACTCTTAGCAAAGTGTTTTGTGATAGAGAGAGTCAAGTTCTCATCCTTCCATTTTTAAGTTTGAATATCTTTTGGGAGGGAATAGTTAAGAGTCAAGGGATATGTTTTTATGTTTCACCATGAAGAGATTTATTATTTATGTGAGACCATTTTTTGTTATTTTTTATAGGCAGAATAACTTCATATGGATACAGGTATCCTAACCACACTTTAAAAGAAGTCAAAAGTTTTTGAATTGCAATTGTTGTTGCATGTTCATTCCACAAGTGGAATTTGTAGTAGTAAAACATTTTTACCGATGCATGCAGGGTCCTTTTTAAAACTGCCTTTTTCTAATGACTAAGGCATTGTAGGACTCGAGGGGGGAGTATTAGTGAGAAAAAGCCAGACAAGTGTGGTGATTTTTTGATTACGGGTTTTTTGCAAAACGGGTTCTGCAAAGAAAAGACTGAACGGGTTTTTTGCAATTGTATGTAAATGAGCATCATATAGCCAAATGTTTACAAAATGTAGTAATAGCATGAATTTTTCCCAGTTAAGCTTGATAGCTGCTCACATTTGTTTTTATGCTTTTGTAGTGATGTGATTTTTTAAAACTCACTGCCATTCCAGTTTAGAAGTACAAAATGTCCCCTTTTACCTGTGTTACCAGTTAAAGCATTGTGCTCTGCAATTCTCAGTCGTATACCAACAGGAATTTTTTTTTTCTCTAGTAGTTGCCATATTTTAAAGTAAGGCTTCATAGCCTTATGTGTCAAGGGTGGAAAGTATATCGAGCTCTCTGTGAAATAATGTTGGATTATGATATCGTGGTCTAATGATAATTGTTCAGATGCATATAACACACTGATACATCACATTAGAAGTTATGAGCGAGACAAAGACACTAATTTCGCAGGTAATATTTCAGCATATTTTCCCCGACAGCTCGATGCAGATGTTAACTTTCACCCTGAAAAAAAAATATTGCATTGTATTTGGTGATGAACAAGTGTGAATCTCGTAGCTATATGGATTTAAAGTGAGGGTTACAAATCAAATGCATGTTTGCATGCTCACTTCCAACAGTCAGCCAATGAGAGTAGAAAGACTGATTGCCAAATTTGAAGCGTACAAAGTCTATGATTTGCTCGGCGAGTATTTTCAAAAAATAACGAGCAAGCAATTGGTGTTTTCTGTGACCTTTTCAGATAGATAGTGTTAAATGAGTGAAACTCAAAAGTCTTTGGAGAAAATATGTATTAGCACTTAGCGAGTAGGTCTAGCTGATATTTGCTCATGTATCTGGATGTACCTTGGATAGCAGCTTGCACGTCATGTGATAAACAAAGCTCCAAGGTTAATATTGTACTTAATTATTGGGACAAATTAATCGTGTTCATTCAATAAAAGACTGAAATGTGTACACAAGATTTTATTAAGTTCATCTGTACTGGGGATGGTGGCGCTTGATGATTTGCTTGGTGATGTCAGTGTGACCTGTGGACAGGACATCCAGTTTATTTCAAGAAGAGTGTCTTGAGAAGGGAGGAGAAAGTCACTTGCCAAACAAAAAAAAAAAAGTAACCTTCAGTTTGGAAAGTAGGGTAGGAAGTGAAAGCCCCCAATAAATAAAACCATGCCTATTTCCAACTTCCACACCAAAATGCAGGGCATCATCTAGTCAAGGACTAAAAATGACGAGATTGGGTGCATGGATGGGAGGTAAGTATAGCCATGCTTATAATTATCCAAGGAGTGAATGACAGTGATCCAAGCTTTCATTACAGGGCAAAGGATATGAAGTAGTCCTCAAGAGGCAGAGAAAAAGATATCTTGTACTACACAACAAGTGGAACATTTTTACATCAAGTCATGCAGTGCATTTTGACGGAAGGGGTGGAGGAGCCCAGCTAAGGTGGAGCACTCACCCAGTTGTAACTGAATGTACAGCGCCAACATCACCACATGGACTGGAATTTCAGTTTGAGGTGACTTTTGCACCCAAAGCTGCAAAATGGTAACAAAATTATTATTAGAAGAACCTATTGAAATGAAATTCTGCCCAACAGTCAACAATAATTTTTAAGAAATCAAAGCTATCACAACTGAAAATACATGCACACAAGACTTTTATAACATTGTTTAATATCCAGATTTTACATGATACACAGCACTCGATCTATAGACTGATTCTGTTGAGTGGCTGGCAAGTAAAAAAGATCAGCATCATATTCCAATCTGAATGGTTCAGTGAGCATTAATTTTCTGAAATTACAAGACCTGCTACAAAAGTGATCATATTTATCTGCAGATTTCCTTTTGTGTAAGGCTTTTCACTGAATGAAAGACAACTACCACTCCTGTACCTGTCGCAGTAGCTCGCCCGCCTTGTCAGCCTCCCCCCTGAGCACATATGCCACACACAGGTTGTACTGCATGGTAGCCCTTCCCTGTGCTGTAGAACATGGGGTATAGTCCTTCATTCTTGCATCAACCCATCGCTCTGGCTCCAACCCTGACTCCTTTTCTTTCTCTCCCGGTATCCCTGCCATGGGCACAAAAATATCTGCCACCTCTTCCGGCTTGAGGTGATCCATTGCATCTGACACTTTGTCTAAGAGCAAAAGGGCTTCCGCTGCATAAAGGTGGCCCAGGAGACGGTGCATCCCTGATATCGTAGGTTGGGCCAATAGTGACTCAGCAGATCGCAGAGCAAGGAGATAGTTCCCCAGGCAGAGCGACACATAGGCTGAAGTACATAGGGCTGAGCACCGAAGGGAATGGATCTCCTGTGGGGGCATGGGGGAGGCTGGGGTGGACGTGTGAGGCGGCATGGGTGGGTTTGGGGGTGGGGGTGGAGGGTGGGGAGGATGTGAGGATGACATGTTGGAAGTGTCTGGTAATGTGGTGTATGAGTGAGATGGAGCTGGAGCAGGTGTGGTTGTGGCTGGGTCAGGGTTCAGGAGGAAGAGGGCATTTTTGAGGCATAGGGCAGCAAACTCCAAGGTCACCACAGGTATCGCATGTGACTGGCCATCAGGACTGGAAGAGAAGGACTTCATTACTTCTTTTTCTACTATGAAGATGGTCGTTTTAGATGACTAAGGTGAACTTATGCACATCAGGTGTTACTGAGAAGTTTTCTTTTTCCACAACACAATCTGTGCTTCACTTACTTGTACTTGTCCTGATTTGACAAGTGCGGAACAAACAGGATCTTGCGACTGCTCCCTGTCCCAACAACACCTTGCACCAATTCCTTCTTACGGTCTTGCATTTTGAAATCACTTGCATTTCCCTGCAAGTAGAATATGACATCGATTAGTCAGAAGTCTTCGCGTCCTTTACGTTATTATACTCGTATTATCCTTCAGACAACTGCTGTGCTAGATTGCACATTATCCTGAGAAAGGAGCCTCCAAGAGGAGGTTGTGGAATAACTGACCTCTTTGTGCGCCTTAACGCAACATTCAGCCAGCCTCGTCCAGATCCTGGGGTTGGTATGATAAACCTGAAGAGCTTCCAGCAGGCATTCAAAGGCCTGCACTGGCCTCCCAATCAACAGCAATGTGATGCCCAGGTTGTAGATCAGCTCATAGTGACGATTGGCTCCCAGGGTGTACAGGGGGCAGTCTTGACCCCTCTGAGACTTAACCAGCTCTTCATTAAGTTTCAAAGCCTTCTGCAGGTAGAAGCAGGCCAAATTGGGTTTCCCCATCGCATAGTGGATGCAGCCGGTATTGTTGTAGTACATTGTTGCGATGCACTGGCCAGTTGAATGAAACTCTGAAGATGCTGCAGCATTTGGGGCAGAGTTGAGCACTTTCATGGCCTTTTTTGGGTTGCCCTTGCGATATTCCAGGTGTGCCTTCATGGTAGAAAAAAACAGTGTAAATCAAATAGTACAGCAGTAATTAAACAATGGGAAATTTCCAATATTATCTGCTAATCAGTATTGTTGAATATGATCCAATATGTGTATTTGCAATATGAGCCGAGAAATACTATTCATCCTAAGAAACAAGACTACCTTGAGGTATATGCTGCATATGGTTGGTGCCACAGTAGCAGACATAAGCCCCTTCAGCTCCCGTTTGCATGAACGTAGAGAGTTATTAGCTAAGTATGCAACCACTCTCTGCTGCTGCAGTTTTAGCCTGAATGCATCTGGTTTGGCCTCTGGCTGTGGTGGCTGGTGAGGAGGGGACGACTGCTTCAGACTCTCCCCCTTCAGGATGGTGTCCTTGTCCTGACCTAAGCTGACCTTCAAGGTGGCAGAGCATGCTAGCATTTGAGACTCCACATAGTCAATCAAACCTAGGGCTTTGTCTGGCTGGTTGGTCAGCAGGTGAAGCTCAATCAAAAGGATGCACACTTGCCGTGCAAGGCCCTCCTCTAAAAAAAATTGCATTCACATGTCATGTAGAGACAACCAACATAAAATACCTGGTTGATCAACTCCCCATTCCTCATGGTAAATATTTTCAGCAGTAGAAACCAAATGAAAGCGTCAATCTATACCAGCCCTATGACACTCCTCGAATACGGTAGTGTAATAAGACTAATAACTGTGTCCCATTGTTCGCTAAGATGCCATCTTGTTCAAGGTGCAACGCCTGTGGTAGGTAGCGGGTAATCTGCCGTGATTGGCTCGATCTTTCTTTCCTTATGCAGACTTATCACTTTAGTGCACCTTGAAAAAGATGGCGGATAGCAAACGATGTAGCGCTGCCAGCATCAAAAGTCCAGTCAGGCGGAGACACAGGAATTTAACTACCGTATCCATACAACTGAGGGGGAAGTGACATGGGGCTGATATGTACTTACAAAACTTACTGCAATGGTATAAGTGTATGGTTGACTGCAGATCGCATGTTTTATTAACCCTGGAACTGTGACAAGGGGTCTTTTAGGACCCCAGAGGAATAAAAATGCATTAAATTGATAATTACAATGAACTGCTGCCATTTAAAAAAAGTATATAACAGGAAGTGCATGTTTATTTTGAATTAGCGATCATTTTAGGCATTGTTCAAAGAATGATTGCATATCCTCATATATTGTATAAATGAAAGTGGATGTACGTACAGTGTACGTATACAGGGTGTTTCAACTTTTTTGTCCGAACAGTTATCGGAAATATTTCACTATAAGCTACTACTTTGTAAGCAGTGACATGCAACCTGTTTGTCGGAGGAATGGGGAATATTCCCTGCGAATCATAGTTTGAAGTGGCATACACTGCTTACGAAGTAGCAGCTCAGTGCAATATTTCCTATAACTGTTCGGACCAAAAAAGTTGAAGCACCCTGTATATAACACGCCGGTTCCAGTTCCTGGGTTAAACATTTTGTCAATTCACTAATGACATGTCGGACAGACTATTATATGCTATCTGATTTTAATTATTCTATCCCATTCTATCTTTAAGTTAAATGGGGATGGGCCAAATTACCCATGGGCTCAAGAAAACTGAGCAGCTTGTTTAATATCTTGAGTGCTGCCCAGTACTGCCTGGAGTGGTAGAGCAACACGGCCTGGTTGTAGTAGAGCGTGCAGTGGTCCACTTCTTCTAGTCCCTCCACAGAGTCCAGTCTGATTCTGGCCTGCTGTGCAATCAGGCGGAGATCGTTCCCAAAGCTGGCTACCCTCCTCAGTTCGGAGCGATACAACTCTGCCACGGCCCTGTTGTGCAACACCTTCACGTCGTTGGGCCGAAGCGTCTCCAACTTGGCCAACGGCTGGAGGCATCCCGTCCAGTTGCCCCGCTCAAACTCACTTATGGCGGTCGTGGCCAGCTCCTTCTCCTGCTCCGAGATGGGTTGGGGCTTGTCCGCATCAGACTCCCGTGCAGTCATCCTTTGGGAAAGCAAAGAGCATAGGCAGTAAGACATTTGTGCAGGAGACGTGACGTTTCACAGTTGACTGCATGTTCAGGCAATATATCACAGCAAGCACGTGTTTGTTAGCGGGGCATGACTTCCGAATGTATGAAATGTAAGCAACCAGGTATTACGTGGAAGCAAATATTAAATTTCATCTTCAATGCATGGCAATCTAGTCTCGAGATCTGAATGCAAGGCAGCCGAGGGTGATTAACCGCATGTTACCCGGCCTCCCGCCTCCTGAGCCAGGGCGGCCCCTCTCCGCCCAGGCCAGGGGCAGGCCCCGCGTCCTCCTCGACACGTGGGCGAGTACCTCCCAGTCCGGCCTTACCTTTCCGATGGTCAAGTCAGCAGCCAGGCATCCCTTGTCTCGCAAACAACAACAAATGATCGGCAGACATCTTACAGGGGGAGCCAACAGCAAGGCGGGGGCTTCTCTTACCGCCCTCCTTTCAATCAATTTAATTTAACTAATACATCAGTTGAAAAGTGCCAGATCTAACGTATGCAAATTTTGGCACAATAAAATTAGGCTAAGAGCATTTATTTCAGTGGAGATGGTGCGATGGGCGCGACCTCTGCAGGGCGAGATGGCGTAGTAGAGGGAGAGGTAGTGCCCGCTTCCGTTCGAGTTAATATTTGCGGTGGGCATGGCACAAAACTGGTGGTGCACTTTCGAGTAGCATTCTGACGACATGGGCAATATGGGGCAGCAAGAAATGCAGCAAGAAACGGCACAGACGCGCCTCCTGGAAATGGTGGTAAATACTGTACCGTCTCTTAACGTGGTTTTGTTTGGCGCCAGAGGGAGCTGGGGGCATGCTGGGGGTTTATTGCCCTCTCCAGGCACTTGACATGGCTGCTACAGGTGCCAGGGTGGGTGGTAATCTGACTGGATCATCTGTCCAGGGGCGGCCATCGGGACAGTTATTGAGTCACACGCACTCTATAGAAAATGTAGCGATATTTTGGGCTATAGTAATCATCAATGACTGCTAACCTGTATTTTCAAGGTCATGGTGGAGTTACGTCGTCTACTAAATGCTGGCCGTGATGCTGATTATAAAATGAATCGAGTATCCTTCACTATCGACTCCAGCAGCTAGGACTGAAACAATAGTTTAAAATAATGCAAAAATTGCCAACTGAAACGGACAATGTTGCATAAGACGTTACTATAGTGTAGTCAGCACTGTTGTCTGTGCCATGTTTCTCCTGTTTTGTAATGTGTGTTGTTTTTCTTCATTTTGCAATATAATTATCTTGGCAATATTCAGAGGAGAGGGACGCATGCAGTTCTGGTGGAGGCCGCAATATGGCGTTAGCGTCTCAGTAAGCATAAGGTCCTAAGTAAGCATGAAAAGTGGGCCTTGGGTAGCTGTGCAACTCACCCAAAACCGTATTCTGGAAATTCCGATGAGGCCAGACGACATGGACAAAATCTTCGACATGTGGCCGATCCCTTTATGGCCCCTTTAAAAATTATTGTTATGTCACATGGCAAGATTAGCCAGGAGCAGTTACAAGACCCGGGACATGGCCCAATAAATTACAGTAAAACTTCCATAAGTCGAACTTCCCTAAGTCGAAGTTCTCTATATAAGTCGAAGAAAATGACGAGCTTGGTTGGTCACAATGTAAAGTAATAGGAAATAAACTTCCCTAACTCGAATTTCTATAACTCGAAGTTCTCCATAACTCGAAGTGCAGCAGGCGGGGCCTTAGGAAGGGATATCAATGCATTTTCAGTCTCCCTAAGTCGAAGTTCATGTTGGCGATGACGGATAATTATCTCATTTCCCAGCCGAAGGGTCGAGAGTAGGCCACATGTACAGAAAGGCTCAAGAAGTGTTTGACTCGATTGTGACAATTGAATCCTTGAATTTAAGAGTAGACAAAATGTTCATAATAGAGATTTTTTTACAACAAAACCACGAGGAACATTGTAAGTGTAATATAGTGACAGTTATTTTTAAGTTTTGAACACCTTTAGTCGCTGGATATAATGGTAGTCTTCCTTATAGAGTCATATGCTTTTAAAAAATACAAACTTCTCTAACTCGAATCTTCTATAACTCGAAGTTTTTCCCCGGTCCCATGGAGATTCGACTTATGGAAGTTTTACTGTATGTGCAATAATTTGATGCCGTTATATGTTGGGTTCGTGATCCATCTATAGTATAAATTTAAAAATGTTGTTGGTCCTTGTTATTACCTATCTGGTACTGTAGTCTATATTGTTACCAGTAGTGAATAACAGGATGCTTGTTCTACTTGTATAATGATTTGCTCGCGATTTAACAAACCCATCCAAAAGGGAACAAATAATTATTAATGTCGATAATTTATTTATTAGGAAACAATGCTCTCCTGTTTGTCCTATTCATCCAGAATGCAAAATATCCGTCAGCTTTGTTCGCAATTTTTAACCGTTTTCTTCTTCGATTTATTGTTGCAACATGACCCTCTGGCCGCACAAGAGTAACAAGATGAAAGCTGCAAGTGATTACAACGAATAGCGGCTGCAGATTAAATTATTCTTTTCCAAACACAGGGCATGGAGGAGAGGGCCAACAAAGTAGTGTCCTTTTGGATTACCCCAGGTTGGTCCACGCCCCCGTCACACACCCTGAAAGGAAGGCCTGAGAGAGCAAGAAAAGAGAAAAGGAAGGAAATTCTTCGGTTAGACTTGCATGATACAGTAGGTGTAACATGACGGCCCTCTTTTCGCGCCCGTAAAGAACGACAGAATAACAGGGCCATTCAGGCACAGCGAAAAGGGATTCTATTCAAAAGAGGTTCGGGTTACCGGATTCAAACTACAGCCCAGGGGACAGCTTGTTTCTTTTCAAGTCCTTTAAAAATAAAAATAAAGGAAGGTAGCCCTTGCTTGCTACCTCTGCAGTCGATGGCGTCGGATGCCAGATTCACGGAACTTTTACGCTATACTTGGAGATAATACGTACTGTACAGTGTATACGTGCGAAATTCTGCGCTTGCATTATCTACACTATCTGGCTGCTTGGGCGGTATAGTGGACAGATTGCTAAGTTGATAATATACCTTACCTAACCTAGTACGTACGGGCGAATTTTAGCGTTTATTTTTATGCTTGTAAAGTGTTTGAGGCTGTAATTATAAATTTTTTAAATCGCTGCCGTCGCTTCGTGGCGGTGGACGTGCTGGTGACATACCTTTTTGATTGACAGTCAAGCTGTACAGATGTGGTACGCCTTCTGGGCGGGTTTTAAAAAGCTTGGGAACCTATGGTGTAGTTGAGCGCTTCAGCAGCTTTTGAGCGGACAGTGATGCTAATGTAAGATATGTAGGTAAATGAGTAGATCATTTCCACAGACAGGACACGAGGAATGCATGTGAATACCTGAAATGCAGAAATGCATCATTTGGTCGAAATTAGCTAGGTTATTGTGTATACTGTATGCCTACTTGTATATTCAACCTCCATATTAATTATAATTTTAGAAATCACTCTGGTGCCAGTCTGATCGTTCACACATCACACTAGTTCGTGGTCAATTCCAGTAATGTAACTTTCAAGCTAAAATGCACCGAAAACGACCATATGACACTCCGTACCGCAAATGCATGTAACTCGCACGATGTAAAGTGGACAGATCTGAGGAGAGATTGATAGCAATGAAGAAAGATAAAGGTCTGCCAGAAAGGGATGGGATTTGCAGCTGAGAGATGGGGTTGGTCCTCAAGACCCTCCAGGACAACAATGCAAGAGGAATTGCTGTTTGAGAGGGACGAAGGGAGGGAGAATGTTGGGGGTGGAGTAGAGGATGGTGGGGTTGGGGTGGGAGGGTGTCGAGAGGGTGGGGGTCCTTCATTCCCTGTGGCTTCAATTCGGTTGGAATTACACCTCTTTATTGGGAATTCCCATTAACGCCGCGCATGTAAATTAGAGACATGGTTTTGACAGATTTTTCGATATGAAACTGGAGAGAAATTTGAACGCGGCCAGCCATGCGTGATCAATTGCAGCGGGGACGCGGTTTGGAAATTGACAGTCGGGGGTAAAAGTTTGGCGGGGGGTGGGGTTTTCGCATGTTTCCAAATATCTGCCACCCACTCACCCTGCTCAACTACACTTTTTGGATGGGGAGCGCAGTGGATGCTGGGGCCGGGGGCTGGAGGGCGCAGGCAGAAGGGAAAACCGTTTGCACATTTTGCGATCCTTATCAAAGCCCCGGGACGTAATTAGGAATCGGTGGGGCTTGCATTCAAACCCCCCCCACTACGATTCTCCAAACCATTTTCCGCCTTCCTAACCACCAAACGTTTGGAAAGTCAAGAAACGCGAAATCACTTTGAAATGGAAACATCATTAAATGTTTCTGGTTCAGCCTGCACACTAAATTTCACAGCTTGATTCTCCTGAATGGAGAGCGGGGCCCCGTGCGAAATGTTCTGTAACTTGAGGCAAATAATTATTTTCTCTGGCAGTTTCAAGATCAAAGTAACCCAGGGAATAGTTTTAACAGAGCGGTTATTACGCTCACTGACAACTAAAAGAACGGAAAGGTACAACACACTGAGCTTGACATTTCGACTCGGCCTTTGAATTCCGCTGCTTTTTTTGCCATCTTGTAATCATGCATCACTTCCGATCACGTACATATATTTTTTTTCAGAAAGACCAAATAGCGCTGCGAACAAAGTCGATTCCTCTTTTGACCGCAAGTCCAATTAATTCCTAGAGATCCATTTATTTAGCCTGCTATACGCACATGTCAGATTGATTCCATAACCAGGAAATGGATATTTGCTGAAAAATTACTCGATGGAGATGTGTAACATTTAAACACAAGTGATTATTTTTAAACGTTTTAATGCTGTGTTTAGTAGGTCTGTACATGGTGCACGTGCCTTCATGAAGTTAATTTTTGGAGGAAAAATAGGTCCTTGTTTAGAAATGCTTGTAAGCCATGTACATTTATTTGAAATTTTGTGTTTTTCTGTGCGTCTTTTGGTTGCGATGACTGATCGGATTTCATAATTGCAAGAAAATATCGCTTCTCTTCTTTGCAGATAAATTTTTAATGTTACTTAATTTACGTTTCCTGGGGGCACAATGTAGGCATTTCTTCAGGAATAAGTGCCTATAATATTATGTGATGGTCCAGATTAATTTACGAGATAGTACGATCTCATTTTGTCATGTTTGATACATTTTGGATGTCGCAATATCTAAGCATAAATATGCGATGCCATATAATAATCATCGCTAAATAATAATAATATAACTGAAATATTTTTAAGAGTATATATACGTAAATCAATTTTTGGCACATTTCATTTTTCTTGACTTTTCCTCCTGCCCTGCACCAACCCCTGGGCCTCTACGCGATGTTGATTCCGTAAGGGCATTTCTCCGGGAAAAGGCTTTCTGGAGCGCGACACTTCCTGTCGTGATTGCGGCTCCGAAGCAATTTTATCCAGAGATGAAACCGATTCTTGTGATCCGGAACCATTTTTTGTACCGGAAAGGTGTCTGCTCCAGACCTTCCCGGGGGGAAAAATATATATATATAACCACAGAAGGAACTCTATTAATTACTGTTCTGTCGGATATGGAGTAGAGTCACGTCTCGTGGGCACACTTTTTTTTTCTCTTCTTCTGGAAATGGTTGTTGCGTGGGTGGGTGGAAGGGTGGGTAGCTCAATTAGAACCCGCCTAGTCTCGGCATTGAAAAAACTCGACTGGAGGTGGCGTTTCGAACAGAAGAATTTTCCATCTGTCTGCCACTGAAATGCATGGGAGGATGCCTTCCGTAATTTCTTTCCCAAGGGCTGTATTTCTCATTTTTCTGGAATTCATCTCATTCTTTTCTTTTCCGCATCACACAATCAAAAGGAGGCGAAGAGAGAACCTCGAAGAGAGACAGAGAAGTGGGAAAGAGGAGAGGAAGGAAGAGAGAGAGAAAAAACTGGAACTATATATAGAGACCCGCAGAGCACAATAGGCAATCGAACTTTACATTGGAGTTAGCGGGCTGGGTTCAATTTCACTTGGGGGGGGGGGGGGG
>JYFJ02001333.1:0-82864 GCA_000934665.2 Catajapyx aquilonaris
GCACGGTAATATTGATGACAATGTATTGTATGAAGGGAGTTGGATTCCCCCAAAGACCCCGTAAGGGGTGGCACGGGGTAATTGAAATAAATAAAAAAAAAAAAACATTAGGTAACCTCATTTTATGAAACTTGGTTTTGGGAAGGCAAACTACGTCAGCAATGTACAAAGTTGTTTTGATATAGGATTCCAGGTTTATTTAACAATTTTGATCATTTGACCTTTGATTTTTGTTATTTTAACCTGCAGTATGTCACTACAGGCAGCCCACCCTAACTTGCCATTGACGTCATCGTTTTGTGTACCAATTACTAGTCAATGAAATCTGCTAAATGCACCCCTGGAACCTCACACTTTTCAAGTTTCCATGGAGATGCCCTAATGTGTCAATGGGAGTGAACCATTCTTTTTGTTGACACATGTGAGGGCATCTCCTTGGAAACCTGAAAAGTGGGGGGTTCCAGGGGAGCTTTCGGCAGATTTCCACTGACTGAAAGTAGGTGAACAAAACAAGGACGTCATTGGCAAGTTAGGGTGTGCTGCCTATAGTCTACTAAGGAACGTCAGGCTTGGCCTGGATGAGCATACGAGACGAGCAAAAATGATCATAGTGATTGATTTTTCTTGCCATGCCCCTCACAAAGTAACATGGGCATGAAGAATGCAGGCACAAAATGGATGCATGATAGAACTTTAATAAATAAGTCTGCATGTAATACGGTTCAGTAAGCCAGATGGAAATATTTGAAAAACATGAATGCCAGGTCATTCACTCTAGCTTCCCACAACTCTTCCCCTTGTCAGACATCTCTCCTGTTTAAATGGAGTTTGCACAGACATTCTGTGGTTGCTCTCTGTGTTCCTCACAACATGGAACAGTGTAAGTTGCCAGCTTCTGTTTTTAACAGTTTCTAAAGGCCGATTGTGACCAGATTTGACCATCACATGCCAGTTTATACCCATATGTTTGTGCACAAAGACTTCAGTTTCATTTCATAAGTGAACACCTATCACAGATGGAATAGTGATGATCATAGGCACTCTGAAGGCATTTTGACATTATAATAATTATACACTGGATATACTGTATGTTCTCACGTAATTTCAAGCAATTGTAAATGATGTGTCAATTGCAAGAAGCCAGGGGAAGATCGAGAATGTTGCCCTCTTGGTATAGTATAATCTTGAACCCTTTCACATTTCATAGCATGTGTGATAATGCAGATAGTACATGACTAGGATGCTTTCCTGTGAGATGCATCATGCAAATTATCTCAAGAGTTACTGACCGCCCTGAACATAGTTCAAGAAATTAATTAGAGGCATATTTGAAGGGAAATAGACAAACTCAAGAGAGCTTGCCAGGCAATCAGGGTTCAATATATTCATCCATTGGCTGAAAATTCAGTTGATGGATCGGGAAGGAAAGAGTTTACATAACCTGATAAAGAGTTGAACATCTTGAAACACTGAATTTATTTGGTTGAATTTGTTATGCATAATTCTAGCTAAGAGAGTTATTGGGAAATGGTGGAAGCTAGGCTGCTGTACAGCACATGAGTTTGTCCTAGTTTGGCTTTTACTGTATATTGAATTCTTGGCAATGTTACATGCAACTAGCAACAACATGGGTGCAAAGTAACATCTCTTTATGACTGCTTGTTTGGCAGCTGTCAAAAGTAAAGTGCAGGCAAATGACTCGTGATGAAACAGCATTCCACATTCCAGCTCATGTCGTGTTAAGGAGTGATACTTCACATGATTGGCCATAAAGGAGGTGTCCTAGGATTGGTTTCATTATGGTGCACAATTTTAGTGGAGGTTATATCATGTGAAAAAGTCAGTGAATTAGAAAAACTCACTTATGAGTTGTGAAAAACTGTGCATAAATTTAAGGGTAGGAAATGAATCAGTCTACAATAAAACTTCTAAGTCGGATCTCCATGGGACCGGGGAAACAACTTCGAGCTAGAGAAGTTTGGAATTTTTGAAGCGCATAACTCTACCAGGAAGCGTACCTTTATATCCAGCGACGAAATTTTTCAAACTATCACACTTACAATGTTCCTCATTGTTTTGTTGTAAAAAAAAACAAACTCCGTTATGGACATTGCCTAGATCAGCTCTCACTCTTAATAAAGGACCAGGTGCGGATGGCATGTGTCATTACTGGTAGACAGAGATTGGGAAAGAGCCTTTCTGTACATGTACTATCGACCCTTCACCGGGGAAATGAGACAATTTTCCGTACTCGCCAACATGAACTTCGTCTTAGGGAGACTGAAAATGCATTGATATCCCATCGTAAGGCCCTGCCTGCACTTCGAGTTTGGGAAATTTATTTCCTATTATTTTACATTGTGACCAACCAAGCTCATCATTTTCTTCGACTTATAGAGAACTTTGACTTAGGCAAGTTCGACTTATGGAAGTTTTACTGTAGTTAAGATATCCAGAATCTGAAATATGTTGCGTCAGGAATGGTGGAACAATAGGCTGACCCAAGTAGACAGAAAAACATCATCATTATTCTCTTCTCTACAAAGATAGAACTTGTAACAATAGGACACTTGACAAACAAAGATGTTGCTGGCGCAAGCATGCTTGATGCTAGATTAGCTGCATGCTTTTGGATATATTTCTGTAGACAATAGTCACAGAACTGGCGACTGGTTTTAAAAATTGCAAATGACATATTAAACCTTTAAACCTCTGTTAGGTTTATTACACATGCAGTTGTGAAATCAACAGTGAAGTCTTGAACTAAATTGGGAAAGAAATTAGACTCTGTGATCCACCTCAAATTATATGCCTGGCATAAAAATAATGTGCTCTAAGGGACATGACACTACAAGTTGAGTTCTCAAATTCGGGCAAAACAATCGGAAAGAGTAGGCCTTATTGGCGTGCAGGAGGCAGCAGGGTGAATGGTGGCTGGGGGCAGCTTGGCTGTGTCACAAAGGCAAGGATTCAAGGATGGGTTTTTTATTATTTTGGAATGGGTATGCTGTACCAATCTAACCTAACCAAGCCTAACCTTCCTTCCCTGCGGATACATACCTATCTTCAGCTGATACAGGTACCTATCCTTTATCCTTGCCTTTGTGACACAGCCCGCTGCCCCCACCGACTACTACCCTCTCGCCTCCCGCATGCCAGTAAAGCCAACTCGATCCAAACAATCTCGATTCTGAGGATGTGATAAGTTGCTCTCAGAACTGAGGGGTAACCCAGGATGAGAGGTCAAAGTAGGCTGGAATGACTTTCATCTGCTAGCTATGGGCACCACCAGGTGAAAAGCATTGCTTCACCTGGCATCTTGTTCTCCTGGTCGAGGGAATGTGGAAGTCAATTGTGTCTGAACATTTAGGCCCATTCACTCCCTACTAATCATCCTTGGCCAGGGAGATGCTAGCTGTACCCTAGTCGGATGAACCAACCGTAGCAGTTGACGTCCGTTTTTTGTAACTTTTGCCTGGTGCCTCAGGGTGACCTTTATATTTTGAGCAAGAAATATTTCTGGCTTAATTTTAGAGCCCAACTTGTCAATAGAATGCACTGTCTTGACACATTAATGGGCTGAAGTCCGGGCCTTTCAGTGCTGGTTGATAGGCTCATTGTTTAGAAGACCAGAAAGGGAAAAAAGTAACTATCCGCACAATACCATCCCACATACGTTTACATGCTTTTCTTGTGGATAGTGTCCGCAGCAATTCTATGCCTATAGAAAATAATGTACGTCCTCAAAATAGGTCAACACACAACTGTGAAATGTCTATAGATATAAGTGGCATATAGATTGAGGATCCTGGAGAAGAGGGTACTGTACATCACTGTCGTCATCGTTGTCATAGTGACCGCTGTCTTCAGGTGGGAGACTGACATCTGATGATAGTTACCCACACTTGGGTGCAAAATAATGCGCAGGTGGATGGCCTGTGCTTCAAAGCACGTCTGATGTTGACTTGTTCCAATAACTACCTACGTTAACTTTATGAAAGGAAAACTTTTGGTAATTGAAGCTTTTTGGGTTTCAGAATTCTGAAAGGAGATTGTGTAGCTGTATGGTGTATGCCTGCAGTTTCTACATGCACAAGAATTTAATTTGGTCTCGACTAATGTTAATAGCAAGAGATTTCATTTTGTGCTAAGCTTGTGGTGTTATCACATGAGTGGACAGCAATAGTCAGCCAATATACTTGCCTGTCAGCACTTACGCTTTGCAGGTAGCTGCATGATATGAAAATTCCTCATAGCGCAATATAGCAGATCTCAAAAACTTAACGTGATGTACAAATTTCAATGTAATTGAAATGTAAGATTGCACTATGCCACTACGGTAATGTGGTGTCTTTTTATTATGATAACAAAACCTTGTAAACAAATTACATTGTCCACCAGTGGCATTCAACGGTAATTGTTTCTTGAGCTACTGGACACAGGTTCCTGGGGCTGATTTTTCTTATAAGGAAGTTCTTAAATCATGCTAATTAGAAGTGCCATGTGTGGCATTGCTTTTTTATTTTTTAATTTTTAATTTATATTTGCATTACCCCATTGGGATTTACCATAATCCTTTAGGGGGGTGCATTACCACCATCGGAAATTGGAGCCATATAAGATCTTATTTAATTACTCCAGGGTAGGTAGGAGGGGATGTGCAAAGTGCAAGTGCAATGTCTCTAATCGTCATTTTGTTGGCTTAGTCTATCGGAAATTGCCACCCGAAATGAAGCCAGAGATGGCCCAACTCTGCACGGATAAAGGTGGGAACCCCGGGTGGGGATCGAACCCGGGACCTTCATATCCGTGGGCGCAAGCGTTGCCGCTGCGCCACTTCACCTCCCTGGCATTGATTATTATTGAAACCTGAAATGGGATCCACAAGGATGCCATGGATTTGGAAAAGGTCATGGAGACAAACTCAATTTCAAATGCGGCTTGTGCTGTCCAGAAAATGCAGTTGTCTTTTTAATTTAGCCTGTCACTTCAGACTTACGCATCAGGACATGTTGATCCCAAAGAGCTTATACTAGGAAGAGTGGAAAAAACAGCTGGTAGCATAGCAACCGTGTCGCCAATCGACTGACCTGCCACCTGGCGAGTCGACAGCGAAACTCGATACTGTATTGTACAATACGGTAGATCGAGGCAGTGCCGGAAATATGGCAATAAAAGCCCCAGAGGTTGGAAATAAGTCATAAGTACTAGTATACTCCCTTCAAATTGCCGACAAAACACGTTGCAGAAGACCTGTGAATAGAATACCATCACGAAAAGCAAATTGTTTGCCAGAAGTTTATTGCCACTACAATAATCCCACACTCTGCGCTATACAATACACACCACGGTAGGCTACTGTACACACTGGTCATGATGCTGAACATGGTCATGACAGGAAGATGTACCCCCCCGCTGCTATGTCCATCTTGTGGCGGGACGGGCTTGTTCTTCTATACCGTGAACTCGAGAGCCGTGGAGGGTCCTTTGGTAATAAAAAGAATGTGATCCGAGACCCCGTGCGCGAACAGCCGTAGTAGCACTCGGCACCCAACCCCCGATCGTCTACGCCCCACTATGCCGGCCTTGGAACTGGTTCCATTTCAAAATTCGAACGTGATTTCTAAGCAACGAGGTGATTATTTGGATTGTTAGGTGCAGGGTGGCAAGCTGCGTCGAATATCAGTTTCGAGTCCAAAATTAGTTCCTTAACCCCGTACGACCTCATATTGGTCAGTTTTTAGATTTATAACTCTTAATTATGTGCCTCTTGATATTAAATACATACATTTTATTGAAATTCATCTCGACAGCACTCGACCGTGGCGCCTCGTAGTGAGCTAACAGCAAAACACGTTGGCCAAACAACTGGCCAAAAAGTGGCGACGCTTGGAAACCGTTTTTTCCACTCTTCCTAGTATAAGCTCTTCGGTTGATCCTGTACAGTATACCGGGTGCCATGGAAACAGACAGAGGCTCCTTATTGACCTCAATGCCATAGAGAGATCAGCAGCAGCAGCAGGAGACCTCCCACCTGTTGCCATGGCATTAGATATAAATACATTTTCTCAGTATCACATGCTGGAGACTACATCAGGAAAAATCAGGGAGAGCTTGGTTCTACGCAACAACTGCCCTCCAATCAAGATGAAGCCTGTTGAATTTCTGTGACACTGATTATTTCTGTCACACTGAAAGGAAACCATTGAATGCTGTATTGATTGACAGCTTGCTTTGTGCTTTTTAACCCTGGAACCGTGCTGTGGGGTCTTTTTGGACCCCAAGGGAAAAAATGCATTAAAATGATCATTACAATGAACTTTTGCAATTTTTTTACAGTATATAACAGGAAGTGCAGGTTTATTTTGAATTAGCGATCCTTTTAGGCATTGTTCAAAGAATGATTGCATATAGTCAATACATTGACAAGTATTACATAATAATTAATAAAAACTAAAATATGGTTGGGTCCGAAAAGACCCCACGTCACGGTTGCCGTAATACTCGTAGGCACGGCACGGTTCCAGGGTTAAAAAGATCTCACTTGGGGAGGTTTAGTATCAAACTTAATTATGTAGCTTATTAGCATTAATGAACTCAATCATATCGTATCTCGAGAGTTGAACTAGAACAGTCAAGTGCTGCTTGAGTGAGAATGACCATTCTGTTCATGAATAGTATGGGATTGCAAGCTTGAGTGATTCTGTATGGATAAAAGGAGTGGGTAATGCATAAAGTGACAATGGAGCATACCATGTTATAGGCACATACTCACGGTTGCAGTGCAAGTCTGACAACCAAACTGACACTTTTTACTCCCCTGAAATTTGATTTATTTATTTTTTGCATTTACTCATTCTCCTTGGCCTTTAGTGTTGTACAAACATCACTTCAGCTGCTAATGGTCATGTTAGCAGGGTCAAAATACAAGTCAAAAGGCGATATTTCGAAGCCACAACACTAGCAGCCGGTCCCTGGTCACCGCGACTGATGTGTGTAATAATTTGTAATTGATTGATTCGACTTGATTCATAAATTGCTACACGTAGTTGATTTAAAAGCGTGTGAGATGGTACTTCTTGTTCGCGCCACCCCAGAGTGTGCTCCAATTGCGGTGACCGGGGAAATTCCGGGGAGTAAAATGAACCAGTTTGGTTGTGAGTAGATGTTACTTTTGCCAAAACTTCCACTGCTAGGTAAGATAAGTACCATTTTTATGGGGTTGATATGAAGAGAAGAGACTTGAAACTCCATCGTTTCTCTCTAAGTGTGTACCTCACAGCAGTCAGGCGGCTATACTGTATGTGAGGGTTCACAGTCTTCCCTCTTTTACCCCTCCCCTCCAGTGAACTCGAGAAGTGGCACATGCCCACGTCGTTTAAATAAGTAATTGCCATGATTTTCTAGAACAGTTTTTATGTTTCACATATTTGAGTCAATTGCACTACACTTGGTACAGTACAGGTATACAATCTCTTAGCCGAAAACCTCGCGACCAGAAATGTTTTGGATCCCTGGATGTTGTTACGGTATATGTACACTACGTACTACGCATCCTCATATCCCAGGAATAGGTTTTAACCCCTCACCTTTCTGCCTCGTACGTCTATCTGTAAAGGCGCACCTGGATTGAGGTTTCCTGGAGAAGAGGGTACGTAAATGCGTCATTGTTGTCATGGTGACTGTTGTCGTCAGGTTGGGGCTTGCTTGCCACGAAATGAGAGCTTGGGTGGCGACCTGATGAAAAAACTTTTGTTATTCGAAGCTTTTAGGTCTTCAGAGTTTTGAAGGAGAGATTGCATAGGCCTACCTGTATACATATACAGTATATGCGCGTGGGTTTAAAAAAAAGTGATTTCCTCTTTGTTATTAACACGGCAAAAATGAAAGGAGAAGTGTGATTTTCAATATACCGTAAGAAGTACAGCTGGCCTTTACCCCACAATGTGAAATTACAGTGATTCATAATTTAGATCACATGTGCATCAGTTGAAATGTCATGCTCATTCCTATGCCATGTTGTAACTCCAGCAAATATGAGTAGTGAGAAGAATTGAAGATGCATCCGCATATGCAACTCTCCATATGCTACGCCCATCAGGGTATCAACGGGCAAGGGTATTGTGGGCAAATGTGAACTAAATATTATTAAACACACTTGCGAAAGATGACAGAAGCAAAGCACAGTAGGGCGATTCTTCAATTTCGAAATGTCAGGCATTCTGTAGAACCAGTTGGCTAAAATGACCAATAGGGTTGGAAATATTGTAGCTGCCACCTGTAGTATAGACAGTCTACTCTAAATTTTAGTAGTCGGTCAATTGGCCAAGTGTTCCTTCATGGGAAGGAAAATGAAAATCTCACCCGTTTCTGTTCTTGCCTAACTACCAGCAGGCCTGGAGATTCACTCCGTGAGCCCAGCAGATGACCCATCTTCTGGGGAGGACACACCTCATCTTGAGCCCCTGAACTTGCCCGACTCTCCCCCCTTGTCCGGCCCGTTGTCATGTGGCGGGGGGGAGAATGACACAAGAAAGGAGAAAAGGCCAGTGAGGCAGGCGGAAGTGGATGAGCCGATACAGTGCCTGCTATGCGATGAGGACTTCTGGCTGCCCACCCGCTCAGAGAGGATGCTCAAGCACTTGCTGTTTGTACACAAGCTGCTGGTGGGCGATGCTCATCTCATCGCAGATCTCAAGAGGTTGGTTTGTTGCCAGATTGATTAGTCTGGGTCCCACATGAGGCTTATTGTTGTTCTTGAATTAATCCTGCAGCTACATCAACTACTGGAGGGTGCGTTTCAAGGAGAGGCCCTTGACTGAGTTCTGCACCATCATGATGACCAACTCAGCCCCTACTGACACAGGCCCGCAGGAGTTTTATTACTTTTTGACTGATTTTTTGCCGGAGGACAAGGAGCTTCGGGACAAGTTGCAGCAGGCCAAGCTGGTGAGTTGTCTTTACAGCTCTTGAATTGACATGCACTTTGCACCAGTCAATATTTTCAAGCAATAATTGGTGCTAGTTCATTATTGTGCCTGACTGGAGCCTTAATATTATTTTTTGCAGGAAGAGATTCTGGAGCAGCAGCACCGTGAGCGTGAGGACACAACTTTCTCTCGTGACTGCCTCTTTTGCCGCCAGCGTTTTGAAGGCAACAGAAGCGAGTTGTTCAAGCACATGGTAGATGACCACAATTTTCACATTGGACGCCCTGACAACATTGTGTTTTGCGAGGAGCTGCTGGATCTGTTGGATGAGAAGCTCAGGAAGTAAGTGTCCCATTTCTCACAACAGCTTATCCACGACTCGTTACAAATGAAGCCTTCAAGAGACAGTGCAGGCCATTGGAAAGTTGAGCTCAAAAGTCGTAACTCGTTGATTGCAAATATGTTGGCAGCAGGGGAGGCGAAGTGGCGCTGCGGTAACGTATGCGCCCGCGGATGTTAAGGTCCCGGGTTCGATCCCAACCCGGGGTTCCCCCCTTCATCTCGCGCAGAGTGAGACCGTCTCTGGCTTCGTTTCGGGTGGCGATCCTTTCACATATGCCACCCGGGGGAGTTCACAAAACGGCACATCAACGACATTGCACACGCACTTTGCACATCCCCTCCTACCTACCCTTGGAACACACTAAATACTATCTTAGTATACCGGTTCCACCCAAATGGTGGTATTCCACCCCCCTAAAGGAAATGTAACTCCCAATGGGGTAATGCAAAAAAAAAAAAGAAAAAAAAAATGTTGGCAGCGTCATCAACGGGATAATTTACTGACTTTAAAATTTTACATTACTGTTACTATGCAAACTGGCCCATATTTTAAATAGTGGGTCATACCTGCGTTATGGAACTCATAGTTGTGAAAAACTTGTTCCCTTTTTCTGTGGCAATTATTGCAGGTAACTCACACTGCTTCTCTTTGTGTGCAGATTGCAGTGCCTGTACTGCGAGAAGACATTTAAAGATCGCATGGTCCTGAAGGAACACATGCGCAAGAAGCAGCACAAGCGCATTCACCCTAAGAACAAAAGCTACGACAAATACTACCTGATCAATTATCTGGATGTGGGTCACAGCTGGGATGAGGTGCAGAGCGAGCTGGACGAGTCAGAATTGCCCGCAGCTTCCTCAGGCGCCAACGCAGCCTCCACTGCCACTTCCTCCTCCTCATCTGGTGCAGGTTCCTCGTCCTCTCCATCATCCACATCTGAGGCACCTCCAGTGGTGGATCACGGTCACCCCCTGTTGGCAGCACTGTCCAGCAATGAGAGTGCTGACTGGTCTGACTGGGAGGATGACTGCCCACCGCTGGCATTGTGCCTCTTCTGCACAGAGCAGTCTCTGTTGGTGGATGATATTTTGAGCCACATGGCGCAGGAGCACAAGTTTGATTTCCAGGAGGTTAGCGGCAACTTGGGCCTCGACTTCTACGGGCAGGTTAAGGTGGTCAACTACGTCCGCAGGCAGGTGCACCACCTGAGGTGCCCTTGCTGCAGCCAGTTCCATGCCTCCAAGGAAGCCCTGCTGCAGCACATGTACAGGTGCAAGCACTTCTGTCTCCCAGACACACGTTCCTGGGATCACCCACAGTGAGTATTGCACCAGTTTGAAACGTCAGTTTACCCATGCCACTCGGCTGACTCCTGAGATAATTTTCCGTCAGCCTATTATTATTGCATCATTAGCTTCATGAACCTGAAAATGTGCTGAAACCAATTTCAAGGTCTGCCGGTAGAATTAGGAATCGTTCTTTCAGAAAATGCAATTGTAGGTTTTATTCGCTTCCATAATATGAAGTAAAGAAAGAAATAAGTTCAGTCCAGTAGTGCCTTGATAACTGCAAGTTCATGCCACTTTTTTCCCTCCTCCCTCACAACCAGGTACTTCTTCCCCACCTACGAGAATGACCGATTCCTGTACGGATTGGATGCAGACTCAGACTCTGAGCTAAGTGTTCAGGTGTATGCGGAGGACTCCATCCCTCCGGAGGTTGTCCAGCAGAAGAGATCTGAGCTGCTGCAGGAACTTCTCAGCTGAGTGACCTGGCAGATGAAATTACGGGATGGACAGGTGAGTCTGTCCATCACCTGCGGATCAGAATTGCGGCTGTTGAGCGGAGGGAATTTGGCAGAGTAGCAGCAGAAGCACCATCTCAAAAAAAAAGAAAAGAGGAAAAAAAAAGAAAACAAACAAAAAAAAATAAGAAGAGAGGCTGGGGGTCAATGGAAGATGGTGTTGAGTGGCTCTGCGCGGATGTTGGCTAAATCCAGCCTGGAGTCCAGCTCCTCGTCCAGCTCCCCCACCACAACCCTAGAGTAGGAGAAAAAGAAAAAAATGGGAGGGAAGGGCGAGAGAAGATTAAGATAAAGGCAAGGAAAAAAATAATTATATTACTGGCATCTAGACATGATCGGTTTTAGCAGCAGCTCTTAATTATCCATGCTCCAGAGGAAGCAGGTTTATTTACTAATGGTCGTATCCCAATCAGTAAAATGTCACGTTTTTACTGGCCTTTTTAAAGTGAAACAAGTGACCAGGGAGAGCAACGATCCAAGTCACAACCTTTGTCCGTTGGTTGTTTAATTTGATCCTCATCCGGCATAGGATAATTGAAAGTTTGCTGCATGTTGTATTGCACGTTATCAGTGTGTCTGCTCAGTGTTTGGTTACTACAATCATGGGCCATGGGCTGATAACTCCTGTCTTAAAAACTCGTCTTAGTTGTTTTTGTGTTTCTTTTTCTTTTTTGAGACATCACAATTGTCTTTCTCTGGCATTACACTAAGATCAGGAAGGGGAGGAGAACATTTTTCAATGTGTTTCTGCCGCCTAAAATGTGGCGAACCCCAAGTGTATCAGAGGGTGCTAATGGAAAAGTTTCGTCTGCACTCGGGCGCCTGGTGTGCAACTCACAACAAGGCAGGTCAGGTAGATTTTTATTTCCTCCCTGCATGAGCATACCCATGCTTCTATAGGTCCGTCTCCCGTCTCTTCCTGCAGGAAAGTGTAAACTGTATTTGACTGCTGCCAGATTAGAGGAAAGGGCGTTTATATTTATTGTGTAACGGCGATTCAGGTCCGAATAATAATATTAATCATCATCCTCTTTAATTGTTCTGGCCTTTTATTACCACCTAGTCCCACTGCGATGCTTTCTAGCTAGAGGCATAGCTCCCACTTCAGTTTTGCTTGCAGCACATGCCGGTGGATGTAGTCCAATGAAATCAAGGAACCCGTGGTCGTGATGCCAAAAGAAAACATTGTCCAGTCAGAGAACATTCCAGGCAGTCTTGACCACTCTGGAGACTACTTGATATTCCAGTTCATGATTCTGCACTAGACAAACATTGGACTGGATGTGTTCCCAGAAGAACATGGAATAAAGCTCACATTTCCCATGGTAAGTAGAGGTGACAGGTAAGGCGTAAGCATATGATTCCACATTACACTTCCAAACTGTGGTGACTTAAGCACAAACATGTCTCAATGACAACTCGCAGCTGTGGTTGTCATCCTAAGGGAGGGTAAGGGAATAGCAGGACAAGTTCTATGCAGAAACACACAGCTACACTTTCATGTTGGCTGACGCAGCCCTTTTACCTACTTTCCTATGCTTGTATCTGCTAATAACAGGTCTGTATCCACCGGGAAGGAAAGTTACGTCATGGGGGTACAGTGTACCCCTTCCAAGCATGCTATACACCTTAGTGCTGGGCCCAAAAAAGCTGCTTTAGAAAAAAAAGCAGTACATACACTGCTTTGAGTTTGAGGAAAAGCTGCTTTTGGAGACAAACTGCTTTTTTGTTTTTTCTGCGCTCTGCCTTAAACCTGTTTAGATGTCGCGGAACACAGTCAAGTGAGTCAACAACACAGTCTGACTCTTCTGTAAGAATTTAATTAGCTGTTTGAATATGTTTATCTAGAGGGGAGGTGTGGTGGCCGAGATGGTAACGTCTCGGCTTGCTGAGTGAAAGGCCCCAGGTTCGATCCCCGCCTGGGGAACTTTGATTTCACCTGTGTCGGGAGGGTCTCTGACCTGCACCAAGGAGGTGTGTGGCAACCTAACCTCCTGGGGGACTGCACATGGCCCAAAAGCCTAGACAATGCACCTGTACAAGTGTCCCCTCCCCAACAATCCCTTTCCCTACCCTATATCCTGAACCAGTCCTTGCACGGAGATAGAAGTTAAATAGAAAACTGTATGGTGGTCTGCCACCCCCCTAAACGAGCCGAAGGCTCGAGCATGGGGCATCAGTTTTTTTTTTTAAATGTTTATCCAGATATTTCTCCTTCCTGTTTCCATATACGTACAAAATAACCTGCGGCATTGCGAGGCAATGTGAGAAATTTCTTTATAAAATAAGTTTGAATTCTTTTTATTTCATGTGTTCGGTCCAGTGCCCAAACCGCGGCACTGTATGTTACAACTGGTATTATTTTAGTATCTAACAATTTGAACGCCCTTTTTATATTCCTCACCTTCAAGTTTACTAGTGTGGGTCACATGCCGGATATCGCAGATATCCCTTTTGTCACTGGCCGTACTTGCTGTTTATGCAGCAATTGGAACTCCCAAGTATTTATACATGATGTTTTAATATAAAATAGATAAAATAAAAGTATAAAACGTCACAGAGCTACTTTCAGTACTTTCATTACTTTGTTTAATCAACGTTCGTAAAAACTGCTTTTTAAAGCAGCTTTTGCCCAACACACCTATACTAAATCCCATTAGAATACGTTCCCTTTAAAAAGTACTTACACATTGTCCCCTCTGATAATGTGCAGGCCCAGCACCACCTGCTCCACTCCCTGAGTAGTGCTGTAGACACGCTCATGAGTCTCATCTAGGATCACATTCACCGTCTGGTCAAACCCCTTCAGAGTTCCCTGTGGATAATACAACAATGAACGCTTGCTAATGTGCAGTGCAGTATGGAAATTGAACACATGAATTTCCAAAGGGCCCAAGTCCATCAACGTGAAATTTCCAGGAGAATGAAAAAACAATGCCACAAGAAAGGAATTACTGCCTGGCAGTCGGGATTTTAACACAATGAACCATATCTAATAACGGTTGCGTTGAAGCAATATGAACACCATACGACGAACAGGGTGCTAATCATAAATAAAATTAAGTGCCTGACTTGGGTCCTTTGGAAAAACATTTAGTGGATATGGAATCCTGGATAACACAAGAGGTAGCCTCATCATTCCAAGACTAATATTGAAGTCAATACCACCTGCTAATGCAGTGTGCAGTACATGGACATCATGAAATCAGAATTTGCAGGCACTACTGCAGGCCATACTTGCTATTTTTGTGATGTCCTTTCATGCAGCTAATAACTTGTACAGTAATATGTTTTGCGGAACAGCCCAAATCGCTGACTTGGGCCTTTCTACCAAACATCGAAATTTCCCTATGCCATTTTCCTCCTGTTCGAATGGGACTTGGGCCTTCCTATGCAGCATACTTATGCAGCCCGGTACTGTGAACAAATCTCCAGTCCTACCTCAGTTTTGCCCAAACAGATGACTTGGGCCCTTTGGAAATTCATGTGTTCAATTAGAATCTTTAAGATCAGTACAGGCATACAAGACAGATCCATCGAGTTCAGTTTTTGGATTTATGAGTGATTTACACCCCCAATGGTCAGTTGTTTGAACCTGTGACATTGTATGCTCTTGTTTGCATAGTTAACCCCAACTCATGCTAATACAACAGGCCAGAAGTCGCATTTTTTTTGTACAGTGTTGGTCATAAATCGAGGCAACTGCCAGCGACATTTTCCAAAGCGGCCGAAGAAGGAATCTTGCTCGCCCGGCTTGTAAGTATGCTTATCTTCGATTTCTTCTTCTGCCTCTTCGGAAAATGTCGCTGGCAGTTGCCTCGATTTATGACCAACACTGTACTCCATTGCCTGGTGAAGGCCATATAACTCCTAAGGATTCATTATGAGCCAGGAAGAAGCCATAATTTTCTGTCTTTACTAACATGTAAACAAGTACTAGATCAAATTATTGCCATAGATTGTCTCGAAACTTTTAGATTTCTCCAGTATGTTGATGGAATGTAAGGGTGGACAGCACCAAACTCGGTCAGACCCAATCCAGCCAGATTTCACCAAAAGAACCATGTCATCAATAGGTGGTTAATTTGTGATCCACAACAATGGTTTTGCAGCGAAATCCAGACCGATTTATAATACTGACTAGTGCTCCCCAGCCTATTTTAAAACAAGTTTCAAAGTGCTAAGGCACACGCACTTGCAACCTCTCTGCACTGTACAACCATTCATTCCAAAGGGAAATTTTGTACCGCATGTAGTAACTTACCACAAAGTTGCGCCCATCTGCTGTTATTATGGACACAGTATCTGTCGAGTTAGTTAAGGTGCACTATCCAGAAAATGCCTGCCACTTCTTATTGATTCAGTTGCCTGATTTCAAATAGGCCTACTTGATATTTGGGCACATCATCCATGTTAAACATTGCCTGGTCTCATAAGTAAGGTTCAAATTTGCATAGCCATAGTACATAATATTTTGGCTACGTATTTTTACGTATTACGTATTTTGGCCACGTATTTGGCTACTACTGCACACAAATTCTATACATTTCCCCCAATTTTTCATAACATGGTTGCTCCAACAAGCAACATTCCTTAACTGCATAATTATAATTGCCACCCAGGTCCCAGCATGAACAAAACCTGATTATGCGCAATTGTCTTTCCAACCCAATTGCCACACCGTAAACGCAACAATTGAGAAAAATCATTCAGGGATGCGGGAAGAATCTAAATTCTGCTAATCTTTCTAAACTAGTCTGGAGCATCCAGTTAGACAGTGCCTAGCAAGCCAAATAGTGGACTGGGTCTAGACCAGGGTCAGTTTTCTCAGTGCCGTATAAACAACATTAGTAAACATGAAGCCCATTTCTATACACAAAAAAGATTTACCACAAGTTTATGCCTTGATCTACCCAAAACTCCAGGACTGCTGGCACACCTATTTTTGTTTAAAAAAAGGATACGGTTGATGTAGTTCTCCAGCGCCGAAGTCATCCTGGACAATAAATATTTCCCTGGAGAAGGCTTTCCACCGGCAATAAATTCGCACGCCAAACGTGAAACGAACAACCAACGATCGTCGAATAAACATGAATCATACATGAATCGCCATCTACTCCAAATGATGCACAACTAGATGCATCATAATTTTTTTTGTTAAATTAATGTCGACCTGCATATTTAAACGGTGTTTTGGCGTTAAAATGGCAGTTAAAATATTAAAAACTTTAAATTCAATAATGGGGATAATGTTGGCCGCTTGGAGGCGCAACGTGACTTGTTGACAAGATGGCGCTCATTTGAAGTTTGTTCGATTTCAGCAGCGGCATCGATCGAAGGAAGAAAAAATAGGTTTTTCCTTCAAAGGTTGAAAAAAGAAGAGGCTAGTGGGGTCCAATGGGACCCAAAGGCAAAAAAGGAAAGGGGGGGAAGAAGAAGGGGGCTGTCATCGAGCCACCCAACTTCCCCACAGAATGGGACGGAGAAGGTAATAATATATATTCAATTGAGTCATATGCTAACTGCAGTTTATTATTATTATTATTCCACAGTATCCACACAAATGTGAATAGACAGAAATTTTCACCCTAATCACACTCAAATTTGTGTCGAATAGTAATTAACAATTATTTAATAGCTTATTAATTATTTAATTAAAGAATACAAGTTGCATATATCATATTTCATATACCAGCATATACACATCACGGCTTTTCCCAAAATAGCCCAGTGGATAACGAGGTGGACCCCGCTACCCTCACATGACCAATTATATTTAAAAATAAGTCTAGTATAAGGTGGAAGAATTACTTATTGGTACACTATGGAAAATTACAAAGCAAATATTTGTATGAGGGAACTACCTCCAAATAATGTACGTGTAGCGAATGGTCGTTTATTTTGTAAGGGGTACCACCTGGACTGGTGCCAGTGTACCTTACAACTGGAACTCAAGATGCCTTGGCTCTTGTGATTGATGTTGATGTGACTCGAGCAGAGCCAAAGAAGTTCATCCCGAAGGAAGAACTGCTCAGCGACTTAAAAGATAAAGGGCCTGTGTCTGACTTTTATCTCCAGCGCAGCGGGATACATGTAAATACTGACAATCCTTGCTGCGTGTCGTGTGATTATTCTAGAGCTTTAAAAATATTACTTATTTTTTTTCTTTCCTTCATCTGCCTTGCAGTATTACCCGGATGAAGAAATTATGGTTTACTATGATGCGGAGCAAGTTTACGGGGAGAATTTTGCTTTGTGCCTGACTGAGATAGCTCGTGAGTGGTTGATAACCCAGGTCAGCCAGGAGGATGAAGAGGAAGAGGAGGAAGAATTCCCACAGTTTTGGGAGCCCCTACCAGCACACCCATGGGTAGAGCTGGGCAGTGAGAAGGAAATCGAGGATGCCCAAGTGCGTCCAAACAGAAGCAAAGTACGTATATTATTAGTCCTTTTATGAGAATGGCATGTACTTAGAAGTATTTTACTACAGTAAAGAAAGTTTTAGATTTGCTTTTGTTTATACTTGGTAGAGAGAGGCAAGAAAACTAATGCCTTTAACAGATAAAAGCTTCACTTGTTATATTTTAAAGTGGATATAACTGAGGTTTTAATATGACATAAATTACCCACATGCAGATAGGTTTCCTAATGTCGCGGCCAAGGAAGGATTATGGAGTAAAAGCAGTGGACCTGAGCGAAGCGATGGCTCCGTACGAGGAGTTTACCACTATTGAGGAGAGCAAGTTCACAATCTTCAGGAAGGAAATGGACACCGCAGTGCAGGTAAAGAGACATTGGTGCTTCCTGATTGGATGTGCAACATTCCTGACCTCTTTCTGCAATGTTCAGGCAATACGAGACACAGCGAATCAGGCAACCCAGTCTGAGGTTCGCAAGCCTCAAAACAGGTGGACACAATATATTGCCGAATCACTATCAGAAGATGAGCTTGACGATGTCCTGAATTCAGAAGAGCTTGCTGAATTTATGGCTAATGCCTGCGACAAGTATGTATTCGTTCTATATCCAAACACCTAGTGTTGATTCATAATTATGTCTAGTACTAATCATGCATGTGATGCTATGGAATCATAATTGCAGTGTGGAGCGGGCCCTGCAGCAAAATGAGATCATGGATGTGGCAGCAAATGATATCCAGAGCTTGTTGGAGATATGGGGTGAAGACGGGGCTGAAGGAGAAGGTCGTCACAGGTCCGCCACGACCGCTAGAGGCACTTCAGAGGCAGCCAGCTCCGACATGAGCATGATCGAGTACCAGTCCATGACAGACCTGCGCCGCAGCAAGGGAAAGCGCATATCCTGCATGCAGTGGCATCCAGTCTTCCGCGGAGTGATTGCCTTTTCCTGTATGGAAGACATGCTGTTTGAACAGCGGGTGGATCAGCTTTCCCGCCTGCAGCTGTCACCTCCCAGCATCATCATATGGACCATACAGGACCCCATCCATCCGCAGATTATCCTGCTCTCTCCTGAAGAAGTCTCAGCGTTTGCCTTCATGCCTAGTCCTCCGTACAACTTAGTGGTTGGTGGCTGTGTCAATGGACAGGTCATTCTGTGGGACATTGAGCAGTGGTGTGACAAGCTAAAGAACAACACTGTGCACGTGAAGGAGACCAGGAAGCCACCATCATGGCTCGTAAGTTGTTTTTTTTTTTGCTCACTTTCTTGTACATATTGTGTAGATAATTATGGCAGTTTGATGATGCAGTTAACTTGCCTGATACTGGGGTGGAGCAGGGTTTATGTAGTCGTTCCTCTGGTGAGCTAATCGAAGCTCGTGCTTAGTGTGATCTTTTGCATTTAATTAAGTCTGTCTGGGCATTCACATGCTGTTCCCTCAGTGTCCAGGTAAAAGCTGTCCATGCCATGATCAGAAACATCCAAACTGAGCTTAGCAACAAAGTCCTGGATTTGATTATTTGTCCTACTGAACTGTAGCAGTCCTAAGTCAACAACTAGTAATCGTGGCAGCCCATAGTGGCCTGTCACGTCAGTAGAATTATGCTGCATATCCTGATAGACTAACTCCTTTATTGCAGACTTCAATTGAAAAGGAAATATCCCCCAATGAGCCAGTCCTCCTCGAGTATGCAGCATCCTCTAATGTTGAGTTCTCCCACAAGAGATGCATAACAGACCTCCAGTGGCTGCCCTCTTTCATGCAGCTAGGGAAGGGAAACCGCCTGTTCGAGGGCGACTATAACATCTGCCACCAGATAGCCACCTGCTCTAATGATGGAGTTATAGCAGTCTGGGACATGCGATACGGGCAGGCTGGATTCAGGGAGAAGTCTGTGAACCCTACCGACATGGCCAGTGCTCTCGCAGCTGCCTACGGGAAGCAAAACCCGCAGCAAGTGACTGTAGGGAAGACGCCTGAGCAGCTCAAGCACTTGCACCTTGACCTCGCTTGGAAACCACTCAACAGGGTAGGTTGGCCAACACTTTTCGCCAATCACAGGTATCACTTTCTTTGGCATCTTTCCCCAACTTGTGCTTTCATTTGTTCAGTAGGTTCAGTATAAACAGCTAGCTACGGGACTCCTAACAGACATACTGGTTTTTTGTTGAGGTGTAATTTATCAGACATAACTCTTGTCGCACTGAATGTATCACTTACTGGTATATTTTCAATTGAAGACCTCGGGGAAAGAACACTCAAGGTCCACTTTTCGTCACAAATGAGTTACATATCTCATTCAGAAGATAGCTTCACTAGTGTAGAATAATGATGGTTTGCATTGGTTGGGGATAATGATCATAGTCCACTATGAAAGGCTCTGAATTTACAATATAGAACCTTGTGGACCTTCGAAATTTAAAATTAGAATGTCTCAGTTTCACTGAGGTGGACCTTGATCGTTCCTCCCCCGAGGTCTAAGTTTTTCAGGCATTATAACAAAATGTAATTGGCACCCAGGATGCCAATAGTGATGGACTAACAATGTCACAAATTCCCTTTTTTTTTTCTCAGATAATGGTTGTATCTGAGAAGCGCAAGCGTGATATGATGCTGACCCACTTCAGCTTCCATGAGCAGGCTTCAAAACCACGCAAGCTCACAAAGGAGCCAGATCCCGAGCCAGGAAGTGCAGCAGCGGCTGCAGCTGCTGCAGCAGCCGCTGCGGCAGGATTAGAACCGAAGAAGATGGTCCTCCTGGAAGAAGCTCAGACCCTGATGTACATAGGGTCAGAGGACGGGGAAGTGGCTCTGATTGACTGGCTACAGAAGACAGATGCCATTAAGGTTGGAGGTGAGTTGCATTGCATAAGTTTTACTCGCAGAGAGCGATGCAATTCTACTGTGAAGGAACAAGAAATGCGAGCTATTACTTGTACTGTTCAGTATTTCTTGAAAGAGCTATCCTCTATTACAAGGAAGAACGACATCCAGGTTGATGTTGGACTTTATTAATAATGCAACTGTTTCCTCCTGCCAGCGGTGAGGCTGGTGAAGTGGGAGGACCCCCATGACGGACCAGTCTTGGGAATTTCCCGCTCCCCGTTCATCCAGAAACTGGTGGTGACAGTGGGAGGCTCTTGCGTTGCCTTGTGGCACGAAAGTCTGATCAAAAATCTCCTGGTGACAGCAAGCCAGAACAATCGTCCAACCTGCGTGACATTTTCTCCGACCAGGCCGGCAGTTTTCTTTGTGGGAAAGCAGGACGGATCGATCGAGGCCTGGGATCTTCTGGAAAGGGCAGACGAGCCTATTTTGGTGCAGCAGATCTCCGGTGCCAGAATCACCTGCATCCTGGTGCACCATGCGGGCCCCAAGCATTTCTTCCTCACCTTAGGGGATTCAGCAGGGACCCTTCACATATACCTTCTGCCCAGATATCTTTGGCGTGGGCACAACCAGGAGGTTGATTGCTCACTACTTTTCACTTATCTAGTGCCTTATTTCAAAAGTCTGACAGAACAATCTAATTCACAGTTGTACGCAGTTGAGAGCTTCATTGAGAGAGAAATGAAGAGGCAAACGTACGTGGAAGTGAGGGCAGAAGAGCTTGTTGCGGAGAAGAAGGTGTTGGATAAAAAGTTCCAGGACATGAAGTCGGTGAGTGTCATAACTCTCAGCCAGGTCATATGCTTATCATTTATTTGGCGCTGCAAATTCTTTTTCAGGCTCCACCACCCCTAATCCTGTCCAACAAGGATGAGGAGGCAATGATGATGGAGAAGTTCAGGCTTTACAGGGAAATGGAAGAGCAGCTGCTGAACTCCATAGGGGTGCAGAAAAAGGTGGGGGAGGAAAAGCCACGGGTGGAGGAGGATATCACCGGTGACAGTCAAGACACTCTGAGCGTGTAAAGGTGCGGGCAGCGACTGAGCAAGTCCAGGTGTGCCTGGCTGCCATCAACCAGCACGAGGAAAGTTGGGGTGCCATCCACCAGGTTGTAGCTGAAACAACACAGGAATACTATTAGTTGCAATGGTCAATTTGTTTGAAACCTGCTACAAGCAAGTTTGTTTTTTTTGTAGCATACACCAGTGAAGCTTGAAGTTAAATGACTTCAGGTACTTTTTCTCCTAAGCACAGTTTAACTACAACTGTAAAACTGGCCTTTTAGCAATCTTAATAAACTGTTACACTATGTATGCATGTAGTTGTGATGTTACTGAAAACATTAACAAACCCAGGTGCAGACATGATGTCCCTCAGGGTGCTTTGTAGAGAAACCTCTTTGAGGCTGCCTGCTGCTCCCGTCACCTCATGGTAGACTTTGAGTCGGTTGAGTCTGTACTGCCTGGAAGGATCCCATTCTGGAGGATCCTGGAACATGACCCCCAGATGGTCTGCAAGAGTCTGATCCTCTCTGAATGCCTGGACAATGTCCGACTGGGCATGCTCTGGGTAGAGGAATAGGACAGGCCAGCACAGGAGGGACGGAGAGGTTGGATCAAAGTGGACCCGGGTTAGTCCAGGCCTGCTTGGCTCCAAGGATCCCAAATCCTTTACGGGAATTCCCTGGCTGCGGATTGATTCCAGCAGGCCTTGCTCTTCAGCTTCAAGTTTAGCCTTACGACGGCGGTCTCTCTCAACCAGTTTCTGGAAAACATGAGTCAATGTGAGGCACAAACTGCCACTTGTTACAGGTCGTCAAAGAGCAATGTTGCTCAGTCTCTACACATTTCAACAACCTGGAATTTTGCATTGCACACTGCAATTTTAAAATGTAATCATGATGTGACACACATTACATATCACTACTTTTTTAATTTGCTTTATGTTTACGTACACATTTTACATGGAAATACTGAGCTGCTAATTTAAATTCCACCAAAAAGTAAGACACATTCAATGCAGCAATTCACCAACCTTGAGCTTCTGCGCTTCCTTCTGCAGGTCATTCAGCACCTGGCTGGTTGGGTCCAGCCCGAGTCCTCCTTGGCACCATTCCAGGGCCTCATCTGGCAGCCCCAGCTTCAGGCAGCACTTTGTCCCACAAACCCATGCTTTCAGATGATCAGGGCACAACTGCAGGCAGGACCTGCAGTCTCTCAGGGCGGAGCGATGGTTCCCCAGACGGAGGTGGGCAGCCGCTCGGTTGGAGAACAGGGTGGCATGCAGGGACTGGTTGGGGCAACGCTGCTTCAAACCCTCTGTGTAGTTGGCAACAGCAAAGCGATACTTCTTCAAGCTGAAGTTGTGATTCCCATCCGCCTTGTAGTTGGAGGCCAGATCTTCTGCCGTGTTGTCGTCCGGATCGTACTTGAGCTGCTGCAGACCCTCCAGAAGGGGATGGAGAGGCTCCCCTGGTTTGGGCGGCTTAGTCATGAAAAAGGGGTGCTTCTCCATCTCCTCCTCCCAGCGGTCCTCCGGCCATCCCTCGGTATACTTCTGTCTCGGCAGCCCCATAATGAAATCCTCCAAGTCGTCATTCAGCTTCTCACACAGCTTCTGCCTGTCCCCCTCTGACATTGGACCAGCTTTGGTGTCCCCAGGTCTTGTGTCCTCCTTACACTCTTGCGCACCATCAATCCCGTCCATATTTGCTTGATGTCTCTTTGCCCAACAGTTGTTGACTTCTCTCTGTCCACTCTTTCGGTCTGGCCCACTCAGCGTCTGGTCTGGTCCAGAGACGATCTTGCTTCACAGGGGTACTAGGGAAATAAAACCGAGAGATTCCTTTAGCACGTGGACATGGAAAGACGCCATTGCAAAGTCAAGGTTGGAAAATCACCGCTACTTTAATCGCCGCTACTTTGATCTCCGCGATCGCAGCTCTGTCGCACGCCACAATTTAATACATATGGACCGGGCACAGTTTTTTGGGGAAATTTCGGCCCAATTTCCTTCTGAAATTCCAACTGGTATGGGATTCATCTCAGGTCAAGGGATGGTGGAGTTCGGTACTTACCAAAGTTGTAGGCACTACCAACATTTTAATAAAATCACATCTGCCTTGTAAGATTTATTTAATTTTTTTAAATTGTGATACTTAAATTTTTAAAACTCAGTAAATAGCAAAAAAAAAACTTTCATCACTTAATAATATTATTACTGTATGTACATATCTCTCATCAGTATTCACAACTCTCCTATACTACATAACATTCTGTTAACCATCAACAATAAACATTATTATCAACGTCTCTCTGTATAGACTTTCTAGTTGCAGGATGACTGATGCAAGCTAAGCGCTATAGCAATTTTCACATTTCTCGGGAAAATACATTCACAAAACATAGGGATACACTTCACATTGTAAAACAAGATAAAAGTAACTAATCTGCAGTTCATAATACAAAATAATAAAATAAATCGACTCTTACCTCATTCTAAAACCACCTCAAAGCAGCAAAGTGCCATTTAAATCATCAGACTTGAGGACAACAATACATTCATGATCCAATACAAACACATAATTCAGCAGTGCAGAAACACCTCGTACAAGAAAGTGACAAGTCCGTCAACAGACAAACCGTCTCACACTGGTCTCCCTTCCTTCTTTCGTACGCCTCTGACCACATTGCGTACATCATCTTCAAATACGACATTTCATTCACAAACATTTTACTTTAACTGTTACACTGACAGGCAGCATTTAAGTAGGTGACACTTTCAGTACCAAGTCATAGACATGACAATTGCTATTTCAGAATTCACGTACACATGGGCTAGTACAGTTTTTGACATAAATCGAGGCATACTGCCAGCAACATTTTCTGACGTGGCAGAAGGAATCTTGCTCGCCCGGTTTGCAGTGTCTTTATCTTTGATTCCTTCTTCTGCCGCTTCGGAATATGTCGCTAGCAGTATGCCTCGATTAATGTCCAACATGTGGTTGCTATTTCTTCTCGTTACAAGGGTTGGATTGAGTCATGTGCTTGCTAGGCAGCCTACCATGCTAAATTATTAATATGTCTACTGTTAGTCTTACATTACTTCTTTCTGAGAAATTGCTATAGCTCTTAACATGCTCGGGAGCTAGGGTTAAGTCATTTGAAATGAGCTGGCATTCATTTTTCCACCATGGAAATCCACTTTAGTGCAACATGAAAAGTCGCTTGAGTCAGCCACAGTGCAGGAAACAAAAGACGAGTTCATCATGCCAGTTACAGAAAATAGGCCAGTAATCAGTTTCAGTTTAAGTGCATATTTACCACACGTCAGTGAGTAGTCTTCATAAAAACATTTCATAAGTTACTGCTTGCTTTTTGGCTAGAAAAGTTCACAAGAGATTCTTAAAGTACCAGCTTGTACCAGATCTTGCATATAATGTCTATTAAAGCATGAAAACAGTCCATCAATTTCCCTTGCATTAAATTATAAGCTCAGTAATCAGAACAACAAGGCAGGTTACAAGATTCATGAGATGAGAATAGGTAAGACGTGTTGCATAATATAATTTTACAACCAGGGCCAAGTAACTTACAACTGGCATGTGATATATGTAAGGCATGGAACACATCCCTTTGTTCAGTATCACTGTTAACCAGAAAGCTAAGATATATCTCTGGAATGTGGCACATAATTTTTGCAAAGTGATGCAGTGACATTTCAAATGACCATCAACCCTAATGCAGTTTACGCACATTTTTAAGGAAAAAGAATTCCTGTGGATGCCATTCAAAGCCTGTCAAGTTGACTAGTTGATAGATTCGTAGCTGATACATTCAGGGTGATGCATATTTTTTTTATTCCTACATGGTCCCCACTTGGTTTTATTTACCCACAGCTTGTAAAAGCTGTGCACATTCCAAGTTCATCCATATCACGTGACAATTTGCAAAGGAACCACCAGAACTTGTCACTCACAAACTTAAGCAGAGAGGAAATGACTTTAAAAATTACTTCATTACACTTTCGACAATTTCCAAGCTCTAAAAATTGTGTGCGCGTTTTTGCAAGGACTATGTGATCTTCGGGAAGCATGAAAAGTTGATTATGTAATGCTTCAGTCACACTAAATCGTCCTGCTAATCTAAAGGTATCAATTCCACTCCAGAGGCAGTAAAGTGGCTGCCCTATTTTCCATTTTCAAGCATGGTTTTAACCAAAACTAAATAACAGTAGAAGAAAGGAACACATGCAACTTTTAAAGCCTAATTAGTTTGGTGAATGATCCTGCGCAGCAGAACTAGACTTGCTTTCCAGCAAATTTAATTTGAAAGCCATCAAAAAGAGACTTCAAAGAGTAACACAAGAAATTTTACATCACAATTTCTATGCAAATTGCTACAAGACAATTCTGGTAAATCCTTTGCTAGTGTGGTAATAACATGTGCATGCCAAAAACACAGCATCAGCTGGTTTTCAAGCATTGTCATCGCAGTTCCTCCTAACCAAATGGTAAAACTGTTTCTGACGCTAGTATTACATACCTATTTCATTTTAAGATGACCACTTTTACATTAACACCAATTCAGTCTGTCAAAATATTGAAGTACAACCAGGCAACACTGCCAACCCTTCAACTAATGCAGTTCAGGTGTTGACAAAAGGCAGTGTTCCAGTTACTGTGTGAAACATTGCATTAGGACATCCTCCCAACCTACTCGGAACAAACGTGAGACAATGGAAATGCACGATAATCAACACAAAGAAAGCAGAGGTCTTGTATTGATGAATCATGACAGCTCTATTACTCCTATCATTATTAAATGATTTTCAATACCAAATAATTATCTAGGTCACTGATACCTCGTGGTTAAAACTACTTTAAGAATCAAACTACAGAATTACAGCATGTTGATTTAATGAAAGAAGCATATCTTCTAAGAAGTACGTTTGTGGTGACAGCTATTTTCGTATCTTTTTATTGAATTTCATAAATTGTTACGCTTGGGAGTGTTAGTCCTCTCAGCAATGCTCAGTCACAGCAATTCTATTGTAGATTATCAACCAAAATGAAATGGAAAAACATATGTAAGCGTTTCACCACAACCATATCTGCATAAATGTATCATCCACATATTTAGTGCTCAGTGGTTTACATCGCAACAGATCTCAGTCCACTCTTATATGTACTACTGTATAAACAATACGTGTAATAAATAATAACCTATCATGTAGCTACAGAAAGATAACAGTGTCATTAGATCAACCCGCTACATAATAATCGTTTGACTTTCACGTACAAGGCAATTCTGGATTAAAGACACAGTAATCATCCACTAGTGTTATATTAATTCTGTTGCCCTTTCAAACACGAACCAATAGCAGTTACAAAAAAAAAAGGCAATAATTATTGTATCTTGAATTCTGGACCACCCTGTACTACAAAGTGATGGTGCAGTGTAATTTCAGCCACTACCAAAGTAAATAAATTATGAGACTCTTTCAAATACATAAAAAGACAATATTGGTTCACTGGAGTAAGGGACATCAGCACTGATTATGGCACACATGTCTAATTGAGCAGACGTAATAAGAATAATTATTAAACCTGCCTCAAGTCAGTCTACAAAAGGATGACTTGAAACAGGCAGAATCATCACTGGATTTATACACTGCAAAGGGCCATCAAGTCGGTGACAACTCGGGTGTCATAACCGTGGAAGCACAAAGCCCTAGGTCACATTACCCACAAATATAATGACAAGAATAATGTGGCCTTAACTATTAATAAAATCACTGCATTTATGCATATCTCATGATATTAGGCGGCATTACGAATATAACCTTGCTAGCCTGACCACGTAGTAAATTAAAAGCATCCCATTCAAGAAAAACCACCCTCTATAGATTGGCAGAGACATTACAAATATCTGCTGCTTTTTTTCTGCTTGCATGCAACATTTCCGACAAAAACTTATTGCATAACTTCAGCATGACATATTTTCAGCCTTTATATAATTGCATCATGATTGTGAGGCGTGGTTTCCCTTACGATAAGGATTTAAACATAGTGTGACTTTGCAGCATGTTTATAACCCAGTGAAGCAAACTCACACTGAAGTATTTCTGTGTGTGTCGTATTTATCAGTTCCCCTGAACATGTAGGGATACCTGATTTCTTGGTATCTAATAAGACAAAAGAAAAAGCATACACTTGCACTTTGGCAATTAAAACCACTTCAAATCACCTTTGATTTTCAAGTTCATCATGATGAATTGGCAACACGGCATCAAGCATCATCATCATCATCCCAGTCGTCAGCCCCATTCTCATCATTTTCATTGTCATCGTCGTCGTCATCTGAGTCTGAGTCTGAATGTGTGGCCCGCATCCTCTCTGCCAAAGCACGTGCCAGTGCTCCTGCTAGTCCACCTAGCTGGTCGGCATCCATGCGCGAGCTGGCAGGGCGCTGCTCAGGTACAGGCCGTAGCTCAACCCCAGTACGAATCTGATCGAGGAGTTCCCCACGGCTGTCAATTGAGCGACGAGGTTCAACTTCTGTGGGCTGTAAGAGAACAAGAGGGTCAAATATAATCATAGCCTTGAAAAATTAATCTGAGAAGTTAGGAACCTAGCTGCGCAGAATCTTTCAAGCATCATTTGCGAGTTGAATCTTACCTTCAGGTTTCCTCCGGATCGTATTGCCTCCAAAAGCAAAGAATGTGAGTCGGTTAAAGATGGGGGTGGTGATGAAATGTTTGCAGGTGGGGGAGGAGGTGGAGGTGGAGGCGGAGGAGGAGGTGGTGGTGCTGCAACTGATGATACTGACGAGGGGGATGTGAGGACTTGTGTGTGTTGAATCTGTGGTGAAGGAGTGAGATGAAAATTAGGTGAAGCATTGCAAGTGGCATTTGGGGGTGGTGGTGGTGGAGGAGGATGGTGCTGCATTGGTGGGGTCCTGGCAGGTACAGGTGGGGGAGCAAATGGAATGCGAGGAGAGCTTGTGGGAGGCGCAGGGGCCAAGTGCTTAGGTGGTGGTTGCCGAACTGGGGGTGGAGGAGGTGCATGGTGGGTGTAGTGTGCTTGTGCCTGAGAAGGAGATGGTGGCGGAGGGGCAGCTGGAGGCGATGGTCGCACTGGGGGCTGGTTGGCAATGTCCCGCTTCAGAGCCTCCATTCCTCCATTTTTGTCGATGAAGTCATATATGAAGTCCTGCGTCTTCTTCTTCTTCAGATGCTTCGCAGTGATCCCAATTTGGTCAAATATTTGCTGCAGGTCTGGATCTAAATTGTCCATAGCAAAACCCTGGTTGGGATCCCAGCCAACGTGAGACACATGCTTAAAGTCAGTTGGAAGACTAATGTCCGCCTTAGTTAGCTTGCGCCCGCCTCCACCACTTCCCGCGCTGCTGACACTCTTTTTAGAGAGAAGGCTGGTCTTCCTGGTGGATGCAAGTCCAACTCCAGCCATCCCTCCCATGCCCATCCCACTCCTAGTGACGACCACCTGAGGAGAGGAAACGGGCATAATCCCTGGCGAGGACATGATGGTCCCATTGGGTATGGGCTGAGCAGATTGCGCTCGCCTCCTGTTGCGCTTCTGTTGAAGCTTCATCTCCACAACTTGACCAAACACTTTTGCTTCATCCTCATCAGCGAAGTTCAGCCCAGCCATTCCATTCTGTCAAAAAATGTACATATGAAGTTCCTAATAACGAATCCTGCAACATTATTTTTAAGCAAGCAGCGGACATTAGCAAGTACAGCAATAATGACTTACATCTGCTTCAAATGTGTGAAAGAAGGTCCTTGCCATCTTGTATTTGAATTGGTTATAAACCTCCTGTTCCCACAGCTTGACATGATGTGTGAGGGAGAAGATCTGGATGAAGTAAGAACGCTTCACATTGTCACGCACAAAGCAAGCTACCCCGCAGGCTTCTTTGAACCATCCATTGTGGTCTGGTGGACGAGTCATAAACAACTGCACTACAGTTGTGGCCAGGGTCTGCAAAAATTAATTGATTAAGAAAATTTAATTCATCAAATGTTCATCAACATGTCACGCTAAGGGTTACTCACAAGGCACCGATTGCCAATGAGCTGAAATATTAGATCATTCTCTTCCTTGTTCAGTAATAAAGAACATTTGTTGACTGCTGCAGGACGCCGAGAAGACGGAGCTCCAGGAGGAAGTGGTGGCGCTTGTGACATTATGTTGCCGAGGCACCTGGAAATCACAGTCAGTTATAAATACATGCAAGGAACGTACATAAATTGAAATGAGCTCTCTAGGAGTTGAAATGTCTTATTATGAAAGGAAAATAAAAAGTTGAACACCATCATTAAAAGTAACACGAAAAGCAAGATGTCGACTATTGTAGTGTTCAGTAATAATTTTTACAAGCACAATCCAGCAGTTTTATGTTGCCTCTGAAAATATTCGCATAAAATTAAAGGAAATCTCTCTCTCTCTTTCTCTCCCCCTCTCAACAAAATCTCAAGATTGTTTCTGTCACCAAATTATCTTGTAATCATTTCTAAACATTACTCAAGGGATTAGAGCATTTTCCTGGTGTGCTCAAACTGGAGTGGAACAAGCAACCATTTGCGTAAACTTTTTTAACTCATAAAAAGCTTTGTCATACCAAACAATATCAGCAGGAAAAGGTGGGAAAGTTTGCACATGAAGCAACGACACGTTTTTTTGTTGTTGTTCTTGCTGCATCATGCATCCCAGGTACCTCCCTCACCCATGTCTGTGACATCAGACCCTGACTAATACCTGGTCAGCAAATATGACCACACCCCTTTGAAACCTTGGCAGCTCATAAGCATGGCACTGATTTCAGCACGTACTCTTTGAATAATTGTTCAATCCTAAACATGAAACTGAGAACTTTAAAGTCAATTACCCAGCTTGATATTAAATGTATGTGTCACTAATAAATAGGGCAAGTTCTGCTTAATGGCCACTAAAAAACAATTTGCATATTAATGAATTTTCTGCATCACATGCTACGGCGGTACGTACGCAAAAATATTAGACTGACTACGTCATGGATTGATGGGCCTCTTTAAAGGCACTTTAAAGCTGCACATTAGAATTGTGCAGGCAGGATGACACCATCTCCTGCACCACCAGCTGCCAATAAAGCACAAGGCCAGGAAAAAAAGTGACCTTCACTGTGTAAGCCACCTGGTGTCCATGGTCACTCAGAGCCGGGTCAGTAATTGAACATTACAGTTTGAAAAATTGTATACATATATGAAATGGACTGTTCCCGCAAAATTATTATTAATTAGCTGTTCTCTCATGTGATATGATAATGTATATCAGGGTTTCTCAACCGGGGTTCCAGCATATAATGACGAATAGGCTAATCATATGCAAATGTTTTGTTAGTCATTACCCAGCACCTGGCCGGTACTTGTGGCATAATAATTTTTACGTCAAGAGTTCCCTGATACATCAGTTTTATTTTAAGGGTTCTGCAAGGGTAAAAATGGTTGAGAAACCCTGATGTATACGCACCTATTGTCTAGAGCTGTAATTTCCCTGCGGTACACACTCCCTGAATCCTTCCTAACAACCGAACTTCCTCTGTGGGTGACACAATGCAGTCTGTCAGTGTCTGCTTGAAAAAAAGTAGGGTATGTGCAACCCTCGAAAGTGGGACACGGGAAGTGTTGACCAACACCCTTTCCCCCGCCCCCCTGCCTTCCCTTTCCTGGACCAGGTACCGCCCCAGGGCCGCCCCTTTCCTGCCCCGCCTCTGCCCCCCCAACAGCAGAATCGAACGAAAAAAATCTTCTCGTGGCAGCAAGTGTTCCAAAACCCGCCCCTTGGTGAATATGGACTACCTGTTGTGCCGCCGTCAGTCGGACGTGCCAGCAGCAGGCAGGTCTGGCCCCTGGATCAAAGTACCGAGAAGGGACCGGGGGCGAACCACGGGCAGGACCACCTCGTTGCACTGTCCACGACTAACAACTATTTCTTACGGCGGATTCCAGCCCTCTACCGGCCTGATGCTTAACTAAACTTTGACGGACGGAACCGGACGGAACACTAGTTGGCGCTGATGGCTCATCAGGCGCCACTTTTTGGTTTGGTTGGAACGATTCGGAAGGAGCCAAAGCAATGGCTATTTAGAAGACAAAAGGTGGAACAGATGGAGACAGGAACGAAGATGAACGGCCGCTGCCTCCTATCCCAAAGACCTGTCTGTGCCCTACCAGTAGCTACCACCGGCATAGCTCTTGGGGTCACAGGAGAAACGCAAGATGCACCACAACGCAACAAGGTAAAAGGTATGAACAGTTACATAATAATGCATAATCACTGTTTTTTTATTGGTTTTTTTTTTGCCATCACTTTCATAGTTTTCTATACTCATTATGTAAAAAAAAGAAATGCACGTAAGGAGTGTTCAAAAATTGGCCAAAGAAAAACAATATCCGACACTTCACGCACGACCGGCGTGTTTTCACCAACAGCAAAATCTTGAGGGGAATTGTCTGGAATTAAGTGCGTCCGTATACTGCATGTCCACACTTACAATGCGGTGGAAGAAGAAGAAAAAAAAGGAAAGACCACTGTTGACAATAACATTAAGTAACGAGTATGTTCAGTCTCACAACACTGCACATTAAAGTCCTCGTTGTCACATCAATGGTTTTTTTGTAATGGGGAGAAAGGGTAGGGGTGGCTGAAGAACTAGGGGGCATGTTTTTAAATAAGTACTTTGCTGGGATGAAACTCTATCGTAGTAAAGAGGTTTCCACAGCTGCCGAGCAATAATTTCTTTTGTAATCATTCCTGGATCAATCAATCGTGATTCCTAGATAAAGTTGGGTACAAAAAGTATTTCCAGGCATTTAACAATCAATACCATGTATTGAAACAGTCAATGCAGTCAACTGGCAGCCAAAATTCTTGACGAGCTGAAATTACTTATTCTGCCAGCACAAGGCATGACTTGCACACCTTCAATACCGCTCAATACCACACCAGGCATGAAAAGACTTCATTCACTGCACGTGGTTAGGAATGGGAAAGACTGCAATTAATTGTCCATAAATCTCCTCCTGGATTGGTGACGTCCAGATTATTGCATGGTTTGTTTAGTCAAGCTCCAGTTCATCTGGATCTCCGTATTGGACAAAGGAGATGAACTTCAATGAGGCACCTTTGAATCATTCAACAATTAAATAAAATGTCATGGTATGATCACACATGAGGGTGTCACATTACGCTTTGTCTAATTCAAATAAATACTGGTAGCCTACATATGACACTTGCAATCTTGTCCAATTTGCCATAGTCAATTTGCCAAAATCATCACAACATAGTGTTCCAAGCATTTGGATCCTTTTAGTTATTGCAAATTTCATCAGTTGTTGTTACTTTTGAATAGCTTTTTCCACCCTGATTGAGCTGCTATATTCTACGGCACCTGAAAAGTAACAACTTCAGGCAAAATTTGTGATAATTAAAAGGACTTGCAATACACTGCAAAATTTACAGAATTTTTTCTTGGTACATCATAGCATCAGGAATTGCAAACACAAAGCAACAAAACATTTGAAACTACAGTAACCTCTTCACGTCATGCCCACATCACATACACCTGGATTTAGGTGTTCCCTTATTATTTAAGTCACGCAACATGTCTCTGGCGTTGTGGAAGTAGGCAAGCTAAGGAAGAATAGGGGGGAAAAAAACCCTGTCATTCCGCTTTTCAATTGACAGCCTCCTGATAAAAATTGATGAACACTCATGGTTTTGAAGCCAAAAGGACACAAAAATGCTGAAAGTACTGTTGCTCACTGCTGATGGAAGAAAATTAGAATCTGAACAATTCTAATATATCATTTCTATAGTAACAGGACACTCAATTAGACTTTTCTACTAATTGATATTGTGGTGCTTGTGTCTTCCTTAATATCAGAATGGAAAATTGATCACATTCAATAATTGCAATGTTCATTGGACAATGTGGTGGGAAGGTGAAAAGATCTTTCTACTGTATTCTGCTCTTTACGTTCACCCGGCTTGGGATGTCATGCACAACCTTAAAACAGTCAGAGTAACTTTCTTCAGACTTTAGATTCGCAAAATGCTCCTGGCATCTCCATGACTACCTAAGAGGAATTATCATCCTTTGTGACACATAATGAAGGTGCACACAAGCAAGAATGTGCCCAATCATTAACCATAACTGCTACAATCCATGTCACTTAATTTCTTTACTATCATTACCTTGAGCACAATTGTGCGCCTTATAAAGCACCTTAACACAGAGATAAAAAGTGACACATGCCTGGACACAATTTACTTGCAATTTACTCACACATTACTTCCAGGTATTGTGCAACATTCTTCTAGGTGTGCACCTACCACATATGGCTTCAATTCAGGCAACCATTCATCAACATAATTCCAAATGACATGGAGTTGCTTGAGATTTAATATCAATCAGTTGTGAGTCGTAAAATTTGGCAATCCATTGATTGAATGTCCTCTTGACTACAAACTGACTCATTATTTTTAACTGTGCGAAACTGCCGGATCCTGTCAACCAACAATTTACATTTCACCATCATTAAGAGTTTGAGTGCAATTTCAGTGTTAAATAATGGAATATTTAAAGCACAACCAGACACATGGAAGCCTGTTTTGAGCCACACTAATCCCAACTCCAACATCATGCACTGAACAGTGGAAGAAAAATCCAAACAAGTTCTTGTATGAAAAGCAACATATTGAGATTATGACATGATGAAATTAGAGACCACAATGTACCCTGGAATGTACAAGGCAATTCCATGAATCCCTCTGATATAATGCATTTAATAGGCTGCCATAATTGGTGGAAGTCAGGAATGTTAACAATGGCAATTCTGCCAGCATTATGAAATGATACACAAGTGTTTGGGAACGTTTGAGATTTTTGTCTGTGTAAATTCTAAATTCTGTGTTGTGCACTGCAGTCACAGTTGTGGGGTTTGTCCTGTACAAATTCAGATAAGATGTCCCCATAACAGGCCTTAGCCTTCCTTCCCCCACCATTTGCACACTGGTAAAGCAATATCTCACAAGAAGGTTCAATCTTATCTCATGATCATGATGATAATCGTTATCAGTGGCAGCTCATCACTGGGAGACAAGACTGACTCCCATCAATATCACAACAAAATAAATGGCTTCGTTAGATGCACTATGACAAAGTACATAGTTAGTACACACACAATCATAATGCACACCTCAGGAGAGACAGAAGTTGCAGCTCAAAATATTTACTTAAAAACCAAGCCTCCTGGTTGGCTACTTCATTTTATGAAAACAATTGCGGTTATCTGGCACAAAGAAATTTACATGATTCCTTAAACTTTCCTCTTGTCATAGGCAATTGTTGTAAAGAAAATTTAACTTCTTAGAGGAAGAATTATAAATCTTGATATTCCATTTTGATCATGTTTCACTAAAAATTAGGCAATGAGCCCCCAGTGATAACAGTATAATCATCGAGTAGGTTGAGAACTTAATTTTTAGATTACTTGTCACTTGTAAATTTACACTTCTATGCTTCTAAATCATAGCTTCCATATTATAAGGGGCCTAGTACAAATTCAAAGAGATTCACTGAATCACCCTGTGCATAAATTATCCATTCCACAAATTAAAATTAACATCTGAATTTGTTCTGATAAATGTATAAATGAACAATATATTGCCCCAATCCCTCCATACCATGAACAAATCCAGGAAGTAAGTGTCATTCTAGGCACATACTTGCCTGTCATCCGAGAAGTACTCCTCGTGTGACTCGTCCACATGCCCAATAAACACCAGCAACTCAACACACACACAAAGGAATAGAAAAATAATTTTTGAAGCATGCACCGGTTTGCCAACCCCTTAAAACACACTTCTCACTTTGGAAAGTTCCATTGAATGCACTAAGTTCAGTTGTTATGCTGATGCGCTGCCATAAGCCTTGCATTTGCTAGATGCGCTGCCCCCATCATCCCCGGCGAGGGCTGGAAAGACTGTGGGGGCTGTGGGGGAGGAGGCGCAAATTGGTAGTGGTGAGTAGGATGAGTAAAGGGAGACGCTGGAGATGTGAACGCTGCGGCTGCAGCTGCAGCTGCTGCTGCCGCCGCCGCCGCCGCTGCTGCAGAGGATGGTGAGGAGGCAGGAGAGGAAGGGAAGCCCGCTTGTGGAGGCTGAGTTGGGGGTGGGGTAGGCTGGGCATTGACACATGACGACGATGGTGAAGGCCCTCCATTGCTACCATCAGGTGAGGAAGGGCCTCCCCCACCACCTCCACCCCCACCGCACGAAGAGAAGGGTGATGGAGAGTGGTTGAGTATCCCTCCACCAGTGGGCATCCCTGCTGCCGCAGACATCCCAGCGGCAGCAGCAGCCATGCCATCAAGGCCACCCATGGCAGAGGTTCTCCCAAGGAGCACCCCTACATTGCTCATGAAGAGGTTGGCCATGGAGGAGAAGAAGGAGGTAACAGCCGACATCATCTTGGCTTCATTGTCTGCCCTCCGCTCCTGCAGCTTCAGGCTCTCCTGCTCTATTTCAATCAGTTTGTGGAGCACAAAGTCATCCTCTGAGGAGGACCGAATGCGCTTCTTTGCTCGCCGGACGGGCTTTTTCCTGCACGTTAAACGAACCATAAGCAAACTTCATACAGAACAAAATAACTAGTAACTTCTACAATCCTTCATAAAAATGATCCAACATTGAATGAATAGATTGTGATTAGTGCGTTTGGTTTTCCATAATCCTCTTTAAAACACATATCGAGTTCCTTAAGAAAGCTTCCGGCATGGTAGAATTTAGTCTCTTGAAATGTTACATGCAGTGAATATTAAACAGCATGATCATACCACAGTGACAAAAGTTTCATGCAAAGAGGGAAGCAAAGCCTCCTTTCATACACTACGAACAGAATCTGAGTAAAAAGTGCAACTGACTGGGAGGTTCCAGCATCAGGCATGCTGACTCTGGATGGTGGTGGTGGAAGCTCTGGGGCCTCGTCTAGCTGGGGTTGGACGCTCTCATCAATCACTAGGCTGTGAGAATCGTCACTATAACCATCTGACGAGCTGCACAGGCTGTTCGGCTGTGGGCTCTCCCCTCCTGCCCCTCCACCTCCAGCGCCCCCTCCACCACTACGCTCTCCTCCACCTCCGCCACCTCCACTGCTCCCACAGCCTCCCATTGCACATGACCCTCCACCAAGTAGACCACGATGTGGATCCGCCCCACTCCTTCCTTCTGGAAAAAAGAAATGAAATACTGTAAATATTACCTTACAATCCCATTGTGCAGATGTGACAATATAAAATTATTGACCCAACACATAAAGCAGCTGCCAGATTTCAAATAAAAGTACACTTGAAAGACATTTCAACATGTAGCTTACAACTAAACTTTAAATATGTTTCATGCACATGCAAGCTACTGTAATACTGATTGTATAACATTTCAAAAGTCTAATAAATGACAAATTCAAAGTGAATTTTTTAAATGATACATCATTCACAGTGCATCTAAAATACAGCGAGATTTCCCCATCCTCCACCTCCTCCCTAAGAAGCAGTGGACAAAAGCTTAGGCTTGATTCTCCTTGGAAAGCATGGCCCAAAAATGATAGTATGAATCCCACCTTGATACCAACCAGGAGACATCCCTGAACCCTGCTCGCAGTCTGCAGAATCAAGGCTGTCAGACACGTGGTGCTCTGCATTGGCTGCCCCCCCAGCAGAGGAGTTGGTCCCTGCACCACTTCCGCTCCCACCTGATGGCCTAGACTCAATAATGGCATGCATCTTATCCCAGTATGGCCAAGTTGGAGGCTCTGACCCATGCCGCCAACTGCGCTTCAGTCGCAAGTATTCTGCCTTCAGGTTGCCAATCTTGACCTAAAAATATTTAGGCAATTCAATCACCAAGTTATATTGACAGAAGTGAGGAGAAAAATATAAGGACTACAAAACTAAGTCTATAAGTATTATGCAATAACCAGTTACAAATTTGAGGATCTACCCTTTCCTGCCATCTACGTCAAGTTGCATAAATCGAAAAATGAGTTACTGCGCATAAAGAATGAAGATACCTTAGAAAAAGAGCTCCAAATGTTGTGGCGAAACAATAACTTCTCTGCTTGTATCATTTCTGATGGAATTTATGTTGCATACCAAAATTTGTCAACACTCTTTGGCTAGTATCACAATTGGTACACTCACTGGCATTCCACTTATTCATGTGCAATACCTTCTGCAAGGTCTTTTGTCAATGGGGGCACTCAAGGAAAAATTGTTGGGAACACATGATGCTATAAAGCCAAAGGAATTCTGTGGAAGATCTGCAATCTTAACTATCCCCTTTTTCTTGATGTGTCTGTAGGATGGTAAATTCAGCTTGTACAACATTTTGCATCAACTGACCTTGCACTCATTGTCATCACGGTCAAATCCCTTCTCTTGCATGTAAGCAGCAATGGAAGCCCATAGCCCAGAGTGTCGATAGAGAGTCTTGAATTTCTCTTGTATGGAGGACTGTCCCCAGATGCCCAGCAGAGCAATTATTTCTTCATGACTGAAGTTCTTGCTGCGTTTAGTGCTGTTGGCCTTGCTGGGGCTTCCTCCCGACTCCCCCATGCCACTTCCTCCCCCACCACTGCCACTTGCACCACCTCCCTTGCCCTTGCCCACTGCTTCTCGAATGGCACTTTTCAGGGCACTTCTGGATGAAGATGAGTAACGATCTGCCAGGAACAAACTTTACTCATTATAATCACCAGCACAGCCAAAGGCCAAAATGACTGTGCACTAAGGCAAGAGAAGCACAATCCTTTCTTCCTGCAGACTAGGCTACATCAAGTATCAAAGGCAATAAAGTGAAAAGTTACATATATCTGGAGCTGACCTTCAAACACAGTAGGGATTTAAAAAGGCAATCGAGGCTGACCCTATTGTTAGTTTATCTAGAGTCGCTGTTCAAGTTACTTAACTACCTTTTCAATCCAATATACCCACACGCATTGCATGTAAAACAAAGCAATAAAATGGTTGGCAGTGTACAGGGTGGGCTGAAAGTCTTATCACATTCTCATAATTTCTGAGCCAGTATACGTGTGAGGGAAGTCCAAAATGTAACAGTTACCAAATGAACCGAATTTCATAGTGACCATGGATCTTCTGTAGTTCACTAGCTATAGCCAACGTTTCATTTCCATTATGCAAAAGTCAGTTCTTCAGATTCTCACCTAAAGATTTATCAGGAGTATTATGCTCACTTCCTGTTGGACCTGCATCACTTCCATAACCTCCATCATCCCTTCCATGGTGACCATGAGGTGCAGGGCTTGACATCCCCATCTTGGCGCCAACGTGGTCCTCCCACATAGCTCCTCCACCTCCCTTGCTGCCCCCCTCCGAGAACACAGAAGAGAACATCTCCTCATCAGAACTGTCCGACCTTTCCACCTTTATGGACCGTCCAATACGGTCTGAGGGTTCTCTCATCATCCTCTTCTTGCTATCTTCTTCTCATCTACTCCCTACTCACTCCGCAGGTGGTTAGGTCAATCAAATCACAGCCAACTTATTCATTGCCAGAAATGCTGTCACAGCCTCATCAGTCCTCTTCTTTGGACCCCTCTGAAATAACAGCAGGGTTACAGTTTTACGTTAGAGTATGATTGTCTGATTTTATATTGGTCAATAATTAAGTAGTGCTTCCCATCCAAGCTAAAGCCAGAGGTTACCCAACTCTACACAACATGAACTAGGGAGGAAGGCTCTTGCTTAGAATGAAACCCAGGACCTTTCCACCTGTGGAGACATGCATGACTTCCGTCCCACTCTGCTTCCCTAAGTAATGCATCTATGAGGCAATCAAATCAAAATTGGCAAAGAAAATTCTTAAAGCCAGGTGTTGGCTCACAAAATTTGAGCAAGTTTTGGTATTGTGGCTCTTATCATTGTGGTGCTTAATGTCTTTGATGTGACATGCTCAACTGGCATTGTAATTGTGATGGTGAGCATCTGCAAAAAACCGTAGGAAAATGCAAACACCACTTGGTCTCATTAAGTTCTGCTATCGTAAAGAAGGGTTATGTCCCACAAAATATTCGACTCTAGCAATGGCACGAGTAGCAGAAAATGGTTTTTCAATAATTCACATAATTCCTCAATATTCCAGCCTATCCCTTACCTCATTCATTGTATACCAACATGGAGTTATTCATTTTACAAAGCACATAACTTTGATTCAGAGTGGTAGGCTATAAAAGATGAACACTTCCTCTTAGGCTAAGGTTCCTTGTGGTATTCTATGGCAAATAATTTCTCTGGTTGGTTATGTGAATTCAGCTCCATAATGGAAATAACTTCACTTGAAATAGCATAATGGCATGGTCTGCACTGGCTTGCATGCTTGGGCAGAAGGGAAAGGGTAAGAACAAATGGTGGGACCAATATCCTTACATCTTTATGCATCGATGCGAATTTTTTTTGTGTTTCAGAAAATACTTATCAAGTACAATACTCAAATGGCCTCCAACATCGCCCTTACCCTGTTCCTCCAGCCCAAGTATACCAGCCAATGACAATACAAGATTTCAAGTGCGATTATGTGTCTTGGAGCTGAAATCGACAAAATCAACTACAGTTACTTCGCTTTAGAACACCTCAAAGAACTGCATCCAAAAGAGGAAGTGTGCACCTCTTGTAATGTTAACCAGCTGTATTGTTAACAAACCTTTTTGTGGGTTAAGAATTTTTATCCAGAATTTCATAAGATGGATGTACAAGTTGCACATTTACCTAATGTAATCAGAAACTAATGTCCCATATGTGCAATAACATGAAAGTAGACAACAATGCCACAACTGTAACCCTACTGGCGGCAGGTACAAAAACTTTGTCCCTGTTAATATGGACAGCAACAGGCAAAAAAAAACACACACACACACACTATGCAAACTCTTAGGGCCTAGCCACACTAGACGGAATCTCCGGACGGAAATTCCGGTGCGGTCCGCTCAAAATTTTCAAACACATGGAAGTAAACTGGATTCCGTCGGGATGAGACACACACGACGGTTTTTCCGTTGTTCCGTCGAGCACCAGCGGAAGACCCAGCGGAAGAAATCCGTTCCGTTTTCCGTCGGGGGCAATAATCCCACTGCAATGTATAGATTCCGGCGGGGCATGGCCACATCCCGACGGAGAAAGAGGGTCAGGTGCACCCTTCTTCTCGCCCTGGGCATTTTCTTGCAAGGAAGAAGGAGTTGTTTTTCACTAGTGGGCCGCAAGGCGGCAGCACAGTCGACGGAAATTCCGCATGACAAAAAGAACCTTCCGGACAACCGCACCGGAATCTCCGTCCGGAGATTCCGTCTAGTGTGGCTAGGCCCTTAGTACTACATACTCATAAGCTTTTAGCTACTGTAAGAAATGGTTTATTTCTCACGCTTGTGTAGGTGACATTAAAAACCACGCAGGTGGCAAGTTAATTGCAAAAGCTTTTTTATAAACAAACCATCACACACACATGGTCAAGGAAAATCACACTCTTTCTTTGTATATTCCTATTGCCACATTAAATCTCCTTGCAACCAATCAAGTTGTAGTTGCAGACTGGAAAACACTCCTACAGAATGAGAAAATGCATTTTTACTTGCACCAGCTTGACCGTGAGCTTGACCTATTATTAAGAGTCCAACATAAAAAGTCTATGACTATTCTTCTGAAATGCCTGTGTGACAGCTCAAATTCATCATTAACGTTGCAGGTGTGCCAGAGTGCCGTCGTTAAAAAGTAATCATTTTCTCATTTAGGGAGTTGAACCCACCAGACATGGACGCATGACGAGCACTTTTGAAACAAACCACTTCCTACTAAACAACATCTGAACATATAAATAATTTGTTAATAATTCATAGCAAATACGATGTAAAAAAAAACAACAGTAGCTACTTATGAAGCTGGGGAAATCACGTATAGTTTGATAATGACATACATCATCACAAGTGCATATGGTGAGTAATAAAAGAATCGCCTGGAAGCTGTATAAGTTTGCACATGAACAGATGGTTTACCAGTTGTATACTGCAGGATAGGGAAGGTCGTGAATCACTAATTGGCAGCTGCTTAACTATACGAATAAAAGGGAACTTGGGTTCGAATGACAAACATTTTGCTGAATAGCTAATTTCCTTCGTGTGTCAACATCAATTTGCTTCTGCATGGAGGCATGCACCACCTCAGTTAAAACAAACACAAACAAAACAAAAAAAGTTATTTCTGCTGCAAGGTTTCAATGAGTTCACTGAAAAATCATTGATGTTTCTATCAAACATGAACTTGCAGCATCACATTTTAAGCTTTGTGACTTTGTTCTTCTGACAGCGAGCAGAGAGCCACAAGAATAATGATGGAAGATCAGAAGATCCGATAAGTTCACTGCTGGTGATGCACCTAGTTTGTGCTCGACTTTCCTCATGGCAATAGCAATAGGTCTTACGTCCACAAAAATACCAAATCCCCCACCACACAAAACAACAATACAATGTGCTACAGAAGCTAGAATGCTATAAGTATATGAATGCCATTGGACCCCTTGATCAGGGCAGTATCCTCAGACAATGAACAATGCACTGATGAGCATTGCATCAACATAATGCCAAATGCTACTCTAGGAGAACTTCAAATGTTTGATGTGAACTTTATGGCAGGCTATCAACTGGCTCAGCCAGCTTTCTATTATTGTTAAGCTTCTGCCAGTGGTCTACTACAATTGAGCACTTTTGCTTTTGTTTAGTCAAGCAAGCCATCAGGCCTACAACAAATTTATGTAACTTGTACTCCCACAGCCAATGAATCACCACCATCAGACGTTACATCGCACAATATCAGCCTGAAACTGTACTTGAATACACTGTAAACCACAAAACATTAAAAGAGCATCACTAGCGAGTCTCCCACGGAGCATCAATTTTTTAAATGCTCTTGTGTTGCTTTTTGGCAACAAAAAAACATCACAAGCGGACGCTCCATGGGGTCTTTTAACGTGTGTGGTTTACGGTGTTCACGCTGCAAGGTTGGTCAGGGTTACATGTCGACACGACTTACGGTAAATGCGCATGCCTCCAGTTGGTGTACGACCAACGTTCTGTAACCTCACCGTGCTCTGCATGTTCCAACCCTCCCAGCCCAACTAGGCTTGTCCAGTGTACCTCATCAGCTCACCTGGTGTTCCCTCCATCCCTTCTGTTCCGTGTCCGGGCAGGCACGCCCCTGTGCTCCACACACCCACACACACACTACCCGGCGCGTCCCTCTCTCTCTCTCTCTCAGCCTGGGAACATGACTCCGGGGCTAAATCCGGGCGGTTCGATGTCTGCCCGTGTCACGCACCGCACCGCACGCAGCCTGCTGCTCCTTCCAACCGCAATCGCTGGCTGTGCTGCACGCCTAATCTACCTGCCACCCACGGGGGATAGGGGGCGGGCCGGGCGGCCTCTAGACCTCCTCGTCTCTCTCTCTCTACCACACACTGCACGGGCCCCGCCACCGGGGAAAGGGTCGAGGGCGGGCGGGCAAGGAAGGGCTCTGAGGGAATAGTAAAAAAGAAAGAAGGGGAAGATTACAGCAGGGACTCGGGGGGGGTGTGGGTAGTGTGGATGATCGCGCACCACGCAGCTCACAACGCTCATCGGATTTGTAGTACTATATCGATGCGACGTATCGATGCAGCCCACCCGGTTCAAATCAGGCATTATTACAGTAATATTGTTCTGTACTGTACTGTACGTATACTCATACACGGTATCATCATCATCATCATCACCACCACCACCTCCTCCATCATCATCATCATCATCATAATCAAGCACCACCACCTCCATCATCATCATCATCATCATCATCATCATAATCAAGCACCACCACCTCCATCATCATCATCATCATCATCATCATCATCATCATCATCATCATCATCATCATCATCATAATTCACAATCTGTCACTCCACCCCATAAACAAGTTGACTCATAACATCTTGCTCATCACCTACAGTAGCTTTCACTTTCCTTATTCAACAATTAGAGGACAGAGTAGTATCTGGTAGTATATAGTGCCCGGTGGTGATTCACTTAGATGACTGTCACTTACAAAAGTTGGGAACACACCTTGATTTTGTTTTTTTAGCATATAAAAGAACATATTTTTTTAAAAAAAGGTGACGCGTAAGTTTTGCATGGCTTAGCGGTCATAGTGACACAAGTGGTGTGTGTGTGTGAGTTTCAGCTTCAGGGCTTTCCAAACATATTTATTATTGGCAATGTTACAACCTTACCCTGTTACAACCAACCCCAATCTCCCTTATAACATCATGGAGGAAGGTCAGATGGATCATGTTTCAATATCTCAAAAAGGTCGTGAAGCTCTCTGACTGTTTTTGACAATTGCCTGCAAAGTCAATGTGGGGTTGGGAAAGCATTTAAAAATTTCTACAAACAGTAGCCTACAATTAAAGTGTATTTAATGACACCAATGCAACACTGATTCCTCTGAATATATTCACTTTTTTTTTGTTTCTTATAATATCTTGCATACAGTAGGTATAGAAGAACATCCTTGCTTATAATTGCTATATCTGCTGAAGTCAGCAAAAACATCGCATTATAATCATCCTCATCAGAGCTTTACAATCATAGTCAGAACCTTGCGGACGACTCAACAACAATAAATTAAAATATCTGATAAATATGAAGTAAATAAATACACTGTACTCCTGATTATCCAGGGGGTTGGATTCATCAAATGTCATAAGTCAAATTTTCGTTGCAACTGGTAGTAACCATAGGTAATGAATTATTAGTATCTATGGTTATTACCGGTTATTACGAAAATTTGACTTGCGACATTTAAGGCGGCGCAGTACCAAAAAAATTCGGTAACAATCCAAGCCCTTGGCGAAGACCTAAACAAACTCGCTTATGCATGAGCAGCATACGGGGATTCGACATGTCTACATTTCTGGGGACGCATGGCTGCAAAAATGGTTCAATCGACATAGAAATTGCATAGAAAATTAGTAGATGATCTGGCACAGGTGCACTAGTTCATCTTTTTCCCATTTTCGGCCTAGAAGTGTCAGTTAGGACGAGTTGAAGTGAGTGGAAAACGAAGCTTTCGAAAAGTCCATTTGAATAACATGGGAGGCAGAAATTGCATGAAAATCGGACACACTTCTGTGGACATATGTCCACAATTTTAATGCAATCTTGTCGAGTATGGTATCATTGTAAAGGCCAACCCTTTGCGCAGGTGCCCTAGTTCGTGTTTTTCCAGATTAATGCCTTGTTTCGCCACAAAAATTAAAGTTCCCTCAAAAAAGCCCACAATATTTTTACTACTGCGCCGCCTTCATGAATCCACCCCCAGGTGCGGATTATTATCTGTGCATCGCCACAAACAAAAGTTAGAAATTCAAGTCCGAAAGAATGCCAATATATCTCACAAACACAGAAATATAGCAGACTTTATCCAGAAGACAAAATAAAAATCTATGGTAAATGTTATTTTTTTCCGATTAAACCTTATTCCAGTGCTTCCCAAAATGTGGGTCACGAACATAATATATGTAGAACCATTTCCAGATCATCCGTGTTTTCTGATTATCCAGACACACCTGTTCATTAATCATCATGGATAATTGGTAGTACAGTGCATTGGAACTTTTCACTTAAATATCTGGTAACATCACAATTGAAAATGTCATTCCTGATTCCACCTGAACATAACTTTCCAGAGACTTTGTTGTCTGGGCTTAATCCAAGGCAGGGAGTGGCAAAAGGTACCATGAAAAATAGTCTTGCGTACTGTGACATCCCACTTTACTTTTCCAGCGGTCACCTACTTCTGCATACACTTCACACTTTGTTGCAAGCAGTTGTGCATTGTATTACGTTGGGATCGTCAGGTGGTCCGTTGTAGGATGACCAGCACTGGATGCTACTTGCATGTTTGGATGGCACAACCAATTCCTAGTTAGGTCGAGACCAGATGGGAAGTTTCTTGATGTACCTGTAATCATTACTGGGTTAACCACTCACAGAGACAGTAATACTTTAACAACTGCAACATTGTGTCATTTCCTGACCTTGGTTGCAATGCTGAATTGCAAGTATTGAAATCGCCTTGTTTACAAGGTATGATGACAAAAGGTCAGGGCTTTCGTCTGTGCAGTTTTTCTTGCCATTTTCTGCTTTCTTTTCATGTGGTTTTTGGGCAGTCTCCTCTGTTATCTGAGCAAGATCCTCTTTCGACAGACCTTTGGAGTTGTTTGAAGATTCATTCTTTGTACAGCTGGCATCATCACGTGGAACTCCAAATGAAATTTTGTAAGATGTGTTGAATATTTTGCGGTACATGTTTTCGTAGGCCTTTGATTCTGGATACCTCTCTTTGTACATTAGGTAGAGCTTTCCTACAGAAAGATAAAATTTGGTAATTTAAATTAATATACCCTGTGTAAACAAGATCATGTAATGGGCGATACTTACTGACATTGAGATCTTCACTGAGGTAAAAGACCTTGGCTTTTTTTGTACTGTTATGTGACTTGTGAGCCATCAGTGACTTAATGTGCTCATGCACAGTCTGAATATCACTTTGTGGAACAAGACCGGGATTCTTTTTGTGTCTGCCACGTTGATCCTGAGGACTTCGAGCATACGTTGTGAGACTTTTCTTCAAGTATTGTAGCCGCCTGTTGGTAATTCCAAAAATGCTCAGCATCGCCTTGTAGCAAACACGGATGTCCAAAGGACGCTCATCTCGGAGTACATGCAACTTGTACTTGTAAGAGTGGTCCTTCTCTTTAGCACCTGCACGTGGCCTTCTTCGCCTGACATGTCCGCACGTAATCATTGAGCAGAGGAACGCGTCCTGTTCATCTTTGGATCTGAGTATGTTCATGTATGCGAGGAGTTCACATCTCTCCTGTTCAGTTACATTCTTGTAGCACTCCCATCTCACACACTTGCAATCTTCACCTGTAATGTTAAAATTATTATTATTATTATCGCCCAGACTCTGCCAGTAAAATCAATATACAGACATATTTGTCGAGTAATGTCACCTGGCACATGTGATGCGAGTCTCAGCCTCTTCTTTTCTTCCCTAGCGTTGACCGTACCCCTCTTCCGCCTCTTTGGCTTGCTGGCCAGTTCAAGCGACGATTCCTGATCGCTCGACATCCCTTTTTCTTCAATCACCACCACCAGTACAAGAACTCAGGAAGATGTTCCATTCCAATATCCGAGTTTTCGAATATTTCCGCACCAGGGCGCTGGGGTGCCACATTTTCATTCTTAATCCACATGCTGAATATTTGGAATTTAACCTCGTAGTGAATATTTAGATTTTTCATTTTTTATAATTCGGTAAAATCGACGTATTGTGCAAGACGGCCATTACAGGGCGGGCCATTCGAATATTTCCACATTATAAACACAGTACATTATCAAAGAAGCCAATAGAAAAGGGCCAGTGTTAATAATAGGTTAGGATGTAAGTTTAACCGTGGAAATGCCCCTGTTAAATGAGTAACAATGTGCTTACAAAACTTAGCCATATAGTACACAATGGAGCATTTATCCTCTGCATAGCCCTGGAAAGATGGGATCATTGTAAACACAAAGCATAAACCAAATAAGAAACAAAAAAATGGAAAAATTTGGGCAGTATTTCTATAGTACTCAGCTTCTTGAATCATGAGTATATGAGTGGAAATAATTACAGACAAAATCACATCAATTTTTCATTCTTCTTGTCACAATAAAAAAATATAATGACGATCCATCCTCTGAATATGCGCAAGGAACACTTTTAATCTGGGACTGCAATATTGTAAATTGACCATGTCAACTAAGAATCTTAGAGTCTCAGCAATGTACTATTAACCGCAGAGTAATGTCACACTGTCGTTATGTGACGGAATCCACGACTTGGTGTTTAGCATGGGTTTGCCGAGTTACAGATGTTAATTTGGCAATATTCCGCAATCCACAACCCATGCTAAACAACAAGTCGATGACACCATCACATAACAATGCGACAGTACTTTTGCGGTTAATAGTACACATATTTATCAAGGGGTGGTACGTCCTTCAGATGCAGCCATATTACTCTTTCTGGTGTAAAATACTCAACATTGAGTTTTTGACTACTGACTGCAAGTACAAAATTATAAAAACAACATGATGAATCCTTAACAGAATTATTATGCAAAAGTCTGCTACACCATGTGCCTTAAATCTCAAAGCTTAGTTCCTGAGTTATGTGAGAAAGATCGTTGATCTGGTCAGTTCGCAACCTCTCTGCAACCTGATTCACCTTGGCCTTCAGAGAGTGCACCACATGAGATCCATAGTTTCCCCCATGCCTTAAAGTCTTTTCATAGAAAGCTTGATACGTCAGGTAGAGCACCTCATCTCTCCGCAAATGTTCACAGCAGCCTTGAAGAGACATTCTTGCCCTCTTGGCCGGCAAGCCAAAATCAGTAGTAGCCCTCCGCTTGGTTCTCTTGTGACACTTGTCCTCACTAAGACACTCATTCACATTTGTGCACTGTAGTTCCACCTGTTGGCACTTGTTCCCAAATATACAGTCTGCAGGACTGCTTTCAGTGGGATGACCATAGTCGCCCCCAAAGCGCCAACTGCCACCACGCAGCATGTCCCACAGCCTGTCCCCAAACCCCAAGATGCAGTTTATCAGAAATTTAGGGTTGTCCCTGAATGGCTGATGAGGACCCTTGCTACATTTTTTAGGAAAGGCAAGAAGGATGCCATGAAAACGCAGGGAGGCCATAAGGCAGGCCTGCCATACATTCCTCCTGATGCGCTCCAGAGAGTTGTAGGTGGGATCCACCAACATCGAGCCACACTTCAGGGTGTAGGGCATCCGGCGGAGGCTATTGCGGAGGGCTAGGCCAGGCTTGGCACACCGACTCATTCGCATAGAATGGATCATATCTTGTGATGAGTAACTACTGTAGTCGCCACGGGTGTGCAGAGTGCTGGGATCCAGTTGGATACCACAGAAGGAAAACCATGCATCAGACCTCAAGCAGTTGACCTGAAGGAGAAATAAGCTATGAAGTTGAATCTTATAATTACTCCACCTACTATTAACAGAGTAGTTAATTACAAATGTTTTCTTTCACCCTTTTGAGATATCAGCTTCCGAAGAACACCATGAATGATACCATGCCAGAAATTCAACAACATCTGAAGCTTTGTGAGCAAGTGAGTACATATGCTTGTTACAAATTCAATCATACATGCAAAAGTTACTATTTTCTCATTTGTTCCCTTGATATTCCAGTTCAATTGATCTAGAAAAGTATTGATCATGCATTATCACTACAGCAAAGCAACTAACCATGGGATCAGGAAGATTGGTGGCTGTCTTAGTAACATTGATCTTGCAGCCATACTCAGCAATTCCACCAGACATCCTCTGCAAGAAACTCTCCGCCCTCTCCTGACATGGTGTTATGAACAAGTAGTCATCCACTGCTCGAATGAATATTTCATCTCCATGCCCTGTATATTCTTTCAAGACAGTGGCATCCATGTGCCCATAGTACAAGTCACACAGTGCGGATGACAGATTGGCACCCTGTGGAATGCCTCTTTTCATCTGGAACAGCTGACCTTTGAACCGAACTGTTGCAGATAGGTTCTGTATAATCTCATTTGCAATTATTGGCACATTGACGTAGCCTACAACTTTGCGCTCTCCAATAACACAGTTTGGCAGCAGGTCCTCTGGGTAACCATCTCCAAGTAGGGTCACCTTTCGTGATTTCCCTACCTTTACAGGGTTGTTACGCAGTGGCCTTGAAATAACTAGTGCCATTTCCGGCAGGTTCTGGCTTGTGATCTCAATGAGTTGTTCTAGGACTTGCTTCATCTTTTCATGCAGTATGCTCCCATACGCATCACATATGTCAAGTCGAACGTAGTATAGCTTGTCGCCTGGTTCAAAACAGTTCTCCCGTAAATTACTCCACTTTTCATGCAGAAATGTCAGGTTGCGTGGGTTGACCCTGTCTGCATTCTTCTGCACCCAGTAATGTAGAAGCATAAGGTGTTTCTTGGTTTTTCCCACAGGTACACTGGCAGGACGCATCATGAGCGGACGAATCCCATTCCCTTTGGGCATGAAGCGTAAGATTAGGTGATCCCCTGTGTTCTCTGGCTCCAGTTGTTCCTCCTGGTTATTCTCCAGGTTCACATCCTCAAATTCTGGCACAGTAAGAGGCTCCAGACACTTTTGCTTCAGCTTGTCTAAGGCCTCCACTTGCATACCTTGCCACATTGGCTTGGGATAAAAATAGAGCTGATATCGGCGGCGATTCTGTGGAGTGACATACATGACACAGGATACCGCCACAAGGGCATAATGAATCAAAAGCCAAGAAAACACCCGTGACAACAGTGATAACCGCAGTGAGTGCCTGGATATTGAGCCAAGCCATGCCACTCCTTTTACGCCCACTCCTGACATGACCTGTCCCAGTGACATGACCTGATACTGTCCCATAAGCACTGCCTGCTTGGACACAGCCAATAATCGGTTGCGGTTTTTCTCAGTTCCCAGAAGCTCAACAGGCACCACTTTTCGCAAAACAGTGCGCACGTACTTTGCTACCAGTTTTGGGTCAACACAACTGTTCAGTGAAGCACCGTTGCTTTTCACCAGACTCTTGAAGACAGACCAATACCTCGTGCTTTTGTGATTTTTGATAAAAGTTGCGAGAAGTGGTCTGAGGGGGTTGAGGGCCATGTTGGTTGACGTTATTTGCATTACTCCAGGACCCACATCCTCTGTGATAATGGAATATACCAAGTGTTCTATTGGGTCACCTTGACGTACTTCCATTTGGGAGAGCACATGCTGCACAGGCCAGCTCATCCCGACAGTCGGGCTGTGCAGCATAGTCTTTATTGACACTGGATGTGACGCTCGGTAAGGGACTAATCCATCCGACGTCATCTTGACTGCCTTCGTCTTTCCACAAGGCAACACCTCCGTATTTATGTTGGTTGACGGGTACACTGATACTGTCATGACTGCAGTAGATCTCGACTCAGGCATTTGAGATGGAGCAACCACCGAGGGCATTTTTCCTGCCACCCTTTTCTTGCCTTTCACTTGCACTTTGATCTTCAGCGGTGACCCATTAAGCTGCAACCATATCCCCGGCTTCACCTCTCTAAACACGCAGCACTTGAGAACCAAAAACTTCAGAAGTGGCATCCCATACGAACTGTACAGCCTCTTCCAACAGGGATCCTTTTGAACCATAAGCAGAAATTCACTCTCCATGCGATCTTCCGACTTGGTCACATACCTCCCAGCAAGTTGCTCACATGCTTCCTCAAAAGTTTGTATGGAGTCAGTAGGGGTCAAGTTAGGAGCATAGCTGTATGCAACTACAAGCTCCCCTAATGTGAAAGACGTAGGATTTGGCTGAATGTTCATAATAACTGACCCAGAATCCTTGCCTTCCAGGACATGTTTCGATATGAACTGAAGAAACGTTTCCACATGCGTATAGGTCTTAAGGAGCAGTTCCATCACTCCGGATGAATTTTTCTGCAGATATCAAGACGTATCAAGATGATCTATCTCTCCCTCTTGATGGCTTGTTTCTGTGCTGCCCCCTACGGCTGATGCCCCGGGGCCGCCCCTGCTCCAGTTACGCTCTCCCGCGCTCAATGCAAGCAGTCCACTGCCATTGCATGGATGTGATGGTGGTGGTACCTGGTGGTGGGAAAAAGAACTGAATATTCATCTTGCAACCCTGCACATTCAAGTATCGATACAACCCAAGAATATCGATAACCGCAACCTTTCGAATGTTGCACATCACTTTCCAATTTCATTTTAAAATGATGTGTTTTCAGGTCTCATTTCTGATATTTTCATCAATTGAATGCTATCAACAATACTACATTAGTACAGCACATTACTATGTTGCATAATGGTTCTCCAAATGCATTTAGAAGCAATTTCACCATCATTCATCACTTAACAATTTCACGGTAATTGAGATCAGCATATAAATACACAAAGACTTGTGATATCCTTCTTCAATTGAGGCCCAACATTTTTTATTCATTACAATACATGATAAGTAGTGATAATCCTCACTTTTCTTGTCACACAGTACCAGTGAAGTGACTCTTCCCAACAATCCTTTCTTAAATTGCCTTTTTTAAAATTTATTGATCACACAACATGCTTTTCTTTCTGTTGTTTATCTGGTTCCTTTTCTTTTTTTTGCATATGAAACAAGACCACCAAAAAATGTACATGTCAAAAACAAGGGTCAGAAAGAAAAGTCGGTCTGCAATAATATTGGGGCTGGAATGGTCAAATAATATATTCTACACGGATAGTAACACTTCACACACTAGGGAAAGTTATGTGAGTAGAGAGAAGATATATAAAACAAAGTAGGTACATGGAGAAAAGAAATTAACAATGAAAGCGTATGGGTTGCAAAGTTCATTGCATTAGGTTCCTATGAGGCCACTCCCTCTTGTGGAAATCACTCAAAAAGAATCCCCACCAACACACTGAAATGTTATGTACAATTTTACAAGGGCAAACAAATACCAACCCTGCATTTTACGATATTTTGAAATAGTCATTGCCGTTATGATGTTCCAGTGGCTGAAGCAACTGGTTGTGAGGCCAGTCCACTGGAAGGCATGGATATCTCATGTCAACAGTATGCATGGTATCCGAGTGATTTATGATTAGCGTGGATTTTGTTCCTGATGTGTGTTCCTTGTGCTGCACTTTCGATAAAAGCATTTCCCAAGGGAAGAACAGAAAGGCTCTCTATCACTCTTGTGCTGCGACAACATGCTTGCTTCTCTACTTCCACAGCAAGACAGGCAGATTACAGACACAATATCTTTATTTCTATGCTGTTAATGACATGGGAAATATGTGACAAGCACGTGAGACATTTAGGTGCCTTCTGCGTAAGACGAAAGACGCAGTGTCAAAATCTTGTCACTGCACCAAAATCCACACTAATAACCAGGCTCAGTATATTCAAATGTTTCCTACAAGTAGTGTGTATCAAAATTGAGGAGAAAAAAAAAATGATTCACCCCACTCAAGTTCATGCCTCTCCATATGAATGTGCCACCATCACTTATTTCTCTCTTCCACATCCTTAGCTTATGCCTTTTTGGAACCACTCGAGTAATCTTTGAAATATTTAATTTTTATTTTATTTTGTAACGTTCCATTTCCACCTGTCCAGCGGATGCAAGTTGTTCCAACTAACGCCCATCAGTTTCTCCTTTGCATACAAACTTGTATAATTAGCATCCGCATGCATCGGATTTGGAACTTCGCTGGTCTCCGGACAGCTTGATCTGGTCTGGGAACTCGTTGTAAAGTTCCACCTCTGTCTCCTGTGCAAGGGCATTCTTTGCAATGGTCTGGAAGGCCTGCTCCACATTGATGGCCTCCTTTGCGCTTGTCTCAAAGTATGGGATGTTGTTCTTGCTCTGACACCATTGCTGTGCTCGCTTTGTGGATACCTGTAACATTAAAAGAGATGATGTCATAAGTTCCTTTCTATTGGCAATGAGGAAAAGAACCCTGGATGAGGCTTTACATCATAATCGACAGTGTCAATTCATGTCATTTGAAAGTGTTGGTTCCCATGGGGTACCTGTAACGACCCTGTGTTAATCCAAGGTCATTCCAGGTTCCAACCAAATGAACACAGCTCCTAGCAGACTTGTTTATTGCCCTACCTTACACTCATCCAGACTCTGATTCCCAAGTGGTACACAAGTACAAAAGCACCCCCTCAAACACCTACTCACAATGTTCTATCAAACCACAGAGTATGGCATGGTCAAAATTATTAGTTATCCTGATTATCATTATTTAACTTCCAAAAAATTAGGAAAATCACTATCCACAACCATGCTACTGTGACACAGGGTCCTTATAAGACCCCATCGTTTAAAATTGTATTTAAAAATAGTTACATACAAATGATAAGTCCTTAACAACTGTGTATTACTTGAACAATCTCTCTTCTCTTGTAACTTGCATTTCCATAATTTGAAAGCACACTAAATGAAGTCAAATTTGCTTTTTGTAGCATTTGCACTTGTGGAGTAAAAAATGACATGACAGTTGCTAGGTAAAGTGTGTCCTTGAAATTTTATGGCAGAAAAAAATATATATAATCATAACTCTTTACTCTTTGCATCACGTTACACCAGTTCCCTTAATATTGCTTCCTCTATGAAGCATTTAAACAGTGAAGGTCACACAACTGTCCTTGCAACTTGGATAAATGCTTTCCTCTGTTGTATGAGCAATTCCAACTTCAAACTTGTTGCATGCACCTATTGAACTTCTGCTATTTCTGCAGCACTACCAACAAATTGTTCTTCCTTTCAGATGATGAAAAATGCAGGAAGTTTCAGAACGCAAGAGGCCATCCATCCAATATGAACGAGACGCAATGAAACTGCGTCGAAAGCCTTCTGGAGTTACTTGCCTCATATACAGGGTGTGTCAACTTTTTTGTCTGAACAGTTATCGGAAATATTGCACTATGCTGCTACTTTGTAAGCAGTGTATGGCACTTCAACCTAAGATTCGCAGGGAATATTCCCCATTCCTATGACAAACTGGTTGCAAGTCACTGCTTACAAAGTAGCAGCATATAGTGCAATAATTCCTATAACTGTTCGAACAAAAAGGTTGAAACACCCTGTATGTATTTGCAATCAAGTTGGTTTTATTTTGAACGGTACTACTGCATAATCCATGCATTTTTAACTGGGTATTTTACTTGGTGCTTGTGCACTAGAACCAACTAGTAACAATTATTGTCTTATAGAACAGTAAGACCTTGAAAGAGCAATGTGATAATGCCAGTAATGGATCACCGAATCTTGGAATGGGATAAGCCAAATGATTGCGCAAATGTAACCTTTTCCCCAGTCGTATTCCCTTCTGCACTCTTGCTCATCAGTTGCCATTCAGAACTATTAATCTCCCTACATCCTCATCCTATCAAGACCTCAATGTCAGGGTCAAGCATATAGATTGCGTCAATGACCCCATTTAGCTAGCAACTTACTTGTGCAGCCATACAAAAAATTGTTTTGACATGTCTTGAAAGGAAAGCCAGGAGCAGAAAAACAATACCTCACATTTATCATGCATGACCTCTCACAACCACCTTATACAGCAACCCTACCACCTGAAGAAGTGACAAGATTTTACGCATCATATTTTAAAAAAGCTATATTGAAAAGTTATAGAAATCTTCGGCAGACAAGAGTACTTCCATTGGTATTGACTATGGCCAGCAGCTAAATTGACTGGCGTTCTGTTGTACAGTACCTGCAGATTAACAGTAATACTTCCTCTTCCATGAATTATTGAGTGAATTATTTCCCATACCCATAGTAAACTGGCATTTTGATTCACTTGCAGTCTACCAGCAAAAATTCAGCTGGGGCATCTGCCATTTCAGATATAGCAAAAATTGCCCAGCAATCATAACTTACTCCCACTTCACTTTAAAATTATGAGACAATATTTTAAATTGTAACTCACCACCCTATTTTCCAGGTCAACCTTGTTTCCAAGTACAACGAATGGGAAGTTTTCGGGGTCCCTTGGCGAAGCCTGAATGAGAAACTCATCCCTCCAGCTGTCTAGAGACTTGAATGTATTGGGTGCAGTAACATCAAACACGAGAACACAGCAGTCAGCTCCTCTGTAAAACGCTACTCCAAGAGACTGGAACCGTTCCTGACCCGCAGTGTCCCATATCTACAGGTGGAAAAAGGATTGTCACAAGCGCACTGTACTTATATTACTTTACATAATTGAATGTAATTAGAAACTATCTCTTAAGTACACATGCTGATAGCATGACTTAAAATTACATTTTATCATAATTACAATGCCTGTATAAATTTCAACCAGGCCCATGTTGGCAACTTAAGATGCCCATTAATAAACTAAAAAGTTATTTTTGTTGATGGGATAATACTCAAGTATGCATTGTAGTTGTTTATTATCCTCTACTTCCATTCAAGATGTGACTCACAATGGATACTCTTAACCATTTTAAAGCATTTAAAAGCCTTTCAAGCAGTGACTGAGGAGAAACAGACAATTACCTGCATGGTGACAAGCCGGTCATCAACCATGACTTCCTTTGTTAAAAAATCTGCTCCTATTGTGGCCTTGTATTGGTTGGAGAACTTCTTGTTGACATACTGATTCATAAGTGAGGTCTTCCCCACCCCTGAATCTCCAAGGATGATCACCTTCAGAAGTGCCTTCTTCCGAGATGCCATAGCTGATTGCTGCTTTACTACTTAGAGCTATTTCCTGGAATAAAGAATTTCTATCAGAATGCAACTCTGCAACTAATTTTGTACTGTAATGAATTACATACGAGTATAGGCTTTTACTGTACCAAGGCCATATGCGAAGCATTTTCATCAATCAGGCCAAAAAGTATTTAAAATGTACACATTTAAATGTGGTCTGTAAGATTGGAATTTACAAACTTTCATCTCTCGTGGCCACTCAAAATGGAAACCAAGCAGACAGATAATAAATTTGAGCTCAGAATTGTTGCGATTACTTTGCAAGAGTTTCAATTACAGAATGGCTGTGTCATAATAATGGCAACAATATTAATACAACTAATAATTAAAATATTGTGACAACTGTGCCATTCTTTGGCCTGGAGCAATGTGGGTAATTTAAATCCCAGCAACTCAAATTGCTGGAAAAAATATTCTACTATGTCAACAAAGCAGGCTGTCTGAATTTTTTAAAACCCCATACACTACACTCCAAACCGCAAAACATTAAAAGAGCATCACTGGTGAGTCTTGCATGGATCATCAATTTTTGATGCACTTCTAATGCTCTGCCAATGCTCTTGTGATGCTTTTTAGCAACAAAAAAGCATCACAAGAGCATGAGCAGAGCATTAGAAGAGCATTAAAAATTGATGTTCCATGAGAGACTCACCAGTGATGCTCTTTTAATGTTTTGTGGTTTACAGTGTAGTCAAGCAACTTGCCAGTAATTGCATGCATAAATCAATGCCAGAAATCCTCATTAATGAATTTTTAAAAAATTTGTTAATTATCCTTAATTATTTTTTGCTTGCTGATTATTGTCTGATATTTATGGATAGATAGTTTGTTTAATCCCAATGAGAAATTATACATGCCCGTTCTGGGCGACTTCTGATATAATTCAAGCTGGCCAACTGTCTGCGGGGAAACCTTAGGTGTGCGATCTGTCACCACCCGTCAAATTTACCTGGATGACCCCAGAATTAGACATGTGTAAAGGGGCGTTTACATGAGAGCGATTTGACAAGTGAAGAATGAAGTCATCACTGAGTAACGTAACCAATATTGTTTGAGGTGACAGTAACAATCGATTTTCGTCTCAAACAATAGGCTACTGGTTACTCAGCGTTATTATCGCCAATCAAATCGCTCACATGTAAACACACCTTTAAGCAGAAACACGTTTATTACAATAATTCGTTTTAATACCATCTCATGATTTTCAATGCATTACGACTGGAAACTTGTCAATATGGACTGATTGTACTGCTATAATCGGTAGAAATATTTCCTATCAGAGACCGACACAATTTGAAATTGGAATAACTCCCTCGATAAATTGGGCACACCACTCAACTTCAATACGTTACAATCAAGTAATTTTCACTGCAGCGCACAGGACACTTGATATGCAAGCTACCTTCTATTAAAAGCTACGCAGTGCTGGCAGCATGTCAACTGTCCCTAATCCCAATTAGCTCTTAACTATTATGCAAAACACACCTTATGCCAACCTTTTTTTCCCCAACCAAGATAGGCAAGTTCCCCCCCTCCCTCCCTTCCCGCCCACTTCCTTCCCCATCCGCCCACCACCGATCATTACGCAAGTACGGCCACAAACAAAAACGCGTACACATCGCAGCAACAATCCGTATGTACTCCGCAAATCCGGACCGATTGCGAGTAGTTCACTTACTCTTCTGGCCTCGAATGCAGGTCACGGGTTCCGAGCCAGACGGCGAGACTGACGATTGCGGAGAGAGAGAGAGCTGGTGGGGGCGGCTAAGCCTGGGCAAGCTGAGGTCCGATTCGAAGCAGAGAGGAGGCGCCCAGGCAGCCAGGAACAGAGTGCAGTGCACCTCCAGTCAGCCGATCACGGGCACAAAATGGCGGGAGGGGGAGGGAGGGTGGGAAGGAGGGGGCGGCGAGGGGGGGGGGATGGATTGGAACAAAGTAGCACAACTGCTACAAATCGCAGCCACTCTGGTCACGTCCCGCTGCGGACGTTTCTGTGTGCACTTAGTAGCTAATAGCTATTTGTAGCCGTTATTTTCTCTGTGTTCAAAGCTGTTCAAAGTGGGGGAAGGTGGGGCGATCACGGGATGGTGACGTCATCCTGAGGGAATAAGGGGGGGAGATGGGTGAAGGAACGTGACTGGCGGGTGGCGATTAAAAAAAAAAAGAGGGACATTGACGGAAAAAAAATGTGGAGGGGAAGGTTGAGAAAGGACTTGAAGAGGGGAGGGGAATCAGCTGTTTGAGCAGCTGCGTATGAGTGTGCGTTTTTGTCACATGCGTGGGCGCGACTCACACCACACGTGGATTAGTCATTCACACACATGCACATACATCATGGAATAGTTGGGAAAGAAAAAAAACAACATTCAGAACAATAATTATCTTATGTATGATTTCTTGTGCATTGGATGCAATTACTCATACTTTCAGTCTTATTTACTATTTACAGCTGCAGTATATGTGCATGTGTAGAACAAGTGGCTGATGGAAATCCATTCATATCTAGACAATGCTCACAGGGAATGATCATGTGGCCAGATGAATGGAGGTATGCAGGAGTTATGTGCATTGGTGACAGCCACATTCCACAGCTGTTAGGTACAAAGTTTGATCCCTGAGCAAATGATGGAAGAGATCAACGGGTTTTCGCTGCAGTTTTGGGTGGTCATGCAGCAAAATAAACACAGTGGTTGAAAAATGGAACTTGTAACAACCACATCTATGGCCAAATACTTCAATTACAAACAATATTGTAACTAATACCAATATCTCCGTACAAAAATAATACTGCTGCTAACACATGTTGCAGCTCGTCACTGAGTTTCACACAGTTTCATGTCCCACAGACACTCGCACTCTCACATTAGTCTTGCTGGCACAGAGAAGATAAATGCACAATGAACACATGCTAACCACCTCTTCAGAATGCAGAACCAATGCAAAAAAATGACACTTGCATTTTGGCACGTCTGAAGTTGACAATAACATTGAGTAGAGCCATTCAAAGAGTGATGACTCTTGAAGCTGGTAAGAAAGAGCGTCCCTTATTCCCTGGGGGAGGCAGCAGGAAGCCTCCTCTTGCACTGACACTGCTTCCAGCATTTGACCGGGCACTGCCAACGGAGCTACTTGTAGCAGTAGTTGTTGTTTTACCACGTGATCCTTGGTTTCCCTTTGAGCTTCCTTTGCCCCTAGTTTTACCTGCTGTTTTCCTGCCAGCCCCACTCTTGCTCCCTCCAGAATTTCCCTTCCATCTCTTTCCCCCACCCTTCCAATGACCCCCTCCTCTTTTCCTCTTGCCGCCAAAACCCCTTCCACCACCTGTTTGGCCTGAAGTGGTCCATATCTGGCTGGCATTGCTCTGATCATTGTTTTCAGACCCAGCAAAATAGGATGACTGCTCTGAAGCATTCATCCATCCACTTTCACTGTTTTCATCTTCCATGGTATCCATGTCATTCACATCTTGCCTCTCACTCAGAAGAACTGAAACACAAGAGTAACAATGAGGTTGGGATTGATCTTGCCCATAAGAGGGAGAATTGGCACATCATGTTTTCATCATCATCAGGAAACATCACATGCTGGCAATACGTTAACAAGAATAATTTTCACATCATACCTAGTTTCTCAGCTGCATATTTCTGTGTTATGTCAAGTAGGGCCTCCCTGCATGTTGCTGTGACTGCATTTTCTCCAACAACTGAGGTAAGTTCATGGGCAGTCTCTGGCATCCTCTTTGCCACCTTCTTCAGTTTATTCATGTCCAACTTTCCAACTGCCTCTACCGCCTGGAGGTGACGAAAGCACTCCTTTTGCAACTTTGCAACTTCAGGGTCAGAGTCCCATTCTGCACTAGAAGATCCAGCACTTTGTGGATCTGCAGATTTGCTGCTGTTGGCATCTTTTGATTTTGATATTTGCTTTGCGAATTTGACCTAAAATGCATGATTTTATTTTTACAATTTTTACAATACTTATTTAGTTAGATAAACGTCACAGATGTAAAAATTGGTCAGAGGCTATATCAAAGATGCCAGTTATCTCATGCTCTTAACTGACCTTCACTTGTCCACTGAGCAATGCATGTGTCTTAGGCCCTGGATTGAGGTAGCCAATGGCTACTCCATCCCTGTTGACAGCCAGGTTTTCTGCAATGCAGCCTTGAAGAAGCAGATGCCGAAGAAGTCTCTCTGCATTTATGATTGTCCAACCTTGACCTTTTCCATAGAATGAATGTTGGTCCAACCCCATATCTATCACTCGCTTTGTCTTGCTGCCACGAAACACTTCAGTCAGCATCAAAAGAGTTACACGTCCTGCAAATAAATGTAGCCAGTTTTTAAGTACTGTACTAAAGGTTGTGAGATTTTGAAATACTAAATACACTTTAAAATAATTCAGGCATATCAATTTTTTCCTTTCTCTTGATGAGAACAAAATTGACCCAGTCCACTCCTCTCAATTCACAGAAAGACAAAAAGCATTTCATTTAATTTCCTTCACCCATAAGTCAAAAACATACAACTTGGTAGCTTTTTTTTTTTTTGCATTGGAAGCCATTTTAAATTTAGAAAATCTTGAATTCAAGGTAAAGACAAAACTCTACATGAAAGAAACCTGGTTACTAGCATCACAATATTGATACTGTATTTCAACAAAAATTTATGCAACCTCATTTACGTAGGTTTACTAGCATTTCACTTTCTGTGGAGTATTATTATTATTATATTTTTTAGGTAGAGAGAGACCTTAAGTTTCCAAACAACTATTTTGAACGCCAGAATTTAAGTGCAACTGACCGCCAACTTTTTGCAGAGTTCGCACAGCCTCCTGAGCCAGTTTGGTAACATCAACTTCCTCATACTCGCCCTGGGCAACACAATTGTCACACATTGTCTCTGGATTGGCCAGGCACATTTTACGATCAAATTCTTCTCCAAGGTATTGCACTTGCAGCACTCTCCTGCATTCTGATCTGTTCTCACAGTAAGACACCATTGACTGGAGGTTCTCTAAATGAGTCACATAAGCTGAGGACCCACGGGCAGAAGGGGGCAGCTCCGCTTCCATCAGCTTCCTCAGACGCAGCACGTCCTGTGAAAAAGTGAAAGGATGTGCATCAGTGTTCACATCAATGGGAGAAGTGACTAATGATGAATGGGATACTTACTGAGTATGCATAAAACAGGATGCAGCTGGCAATATTTCCATCCCGACCAGCTCTCCCTGCCTCCTGGTAGTAACCCTCAATGGACTTGGGTAAGGAAAAGTGGACCACAAACCGGACGTCTGCCTTGTCAATTCCCATCCCAAATGCAATTGTCGCACACACTACCTGCACCTGCTCAAAGAATATTCATTAGTTGTACAATTCAAAATTACATTCTTTACTCCAAGAGAATCTGGGGTAAAATTAATGAGTACGTAAATAAATGAAGCATCAACTCACCTGGCCATTTTGCCATCGCTTTTGCAAGTTAGCCCTGCAGCTGTCTGACATTCCTGCATGGTAGTAATCTGCTCGGACACCACCACTGCTTATTGCCTCAGCAACGTTCTCACACTCCTTTCTGGAGAGGCAGTAAACAATTCCAGATTGCCCACGAAAGTTCTGATTTATAAACTCTGGCAAGTCACGAGCAAGAGACTTGGCCTTCTTTGGAATCACAGCATACTGGAGATTGGGCCGATTGAAACTGCGTAACAGGAAGGGAGGAAGAATTGTACTAACACCATTCCAGCACATTCCCCTCTCCCCTATATCAGTGCAATATACACATGTAATAATAAATGTATCTTCATGTAATATACGATACCCCAGCAGGGGTGAAAGGACTATCCAGATTATTATTATTCAGTAATTATTCAGTAAAGAAACTGCCATTTTGGGAAATAATTCCAGTTAGGCAAATGAACAAATGGATTTTAAATCAAACTAATGCACATGCAGTGTGTAACACACTGGCAAAGTAGGAGCAGCAGCAGTGAGAGGATAAAATAAATACACATGTGCAAGTATTACGGAGTGAATACTACAGAGAACCGTCATATGTTGCGGACAACAAACCTGGAGAGGAACCATGCTGGGGAGTTCATCTTGAGCTGTGTCAGGACGTCCAATCTGACTCTCTTGGTGGCAGTAGCAGTAAGAGCAATTGTGGGCACTCCTGGATACTTTTCACGCAGTACGCTAAGGCGCTTATAATCTGGGCGAAAATCATGGCCCCACTGAGACACACAATGTGCCTCATCCACCACTATGCGAGCCAGCTGTTGTCGGTTGTATAATCCATCCAGAGTAGACATCATCCGACCACTGCTACTCACCTTTTCAGGAGTCACATAGAGCAGTTTCAGATCTGAAATTAAATTTCATAAATTGCAGACAAGAGTTATAAATTGTGCAAAAGCAGAATATTTTCTTACCTGGTCTGGGTCTTGCCAGCTCTGCATAAATTTCAGATTGCTGTCTGTCAGAGACCTCTCCTGAAAGATGCTCCGCAGGGACTCCTATATCTTTCAGCTTGTTCACCTGGTCTAAAATCAATGACTTGAGGGGGGATATCACCACTGTGACTCCCTCTGAAATGCATGCGGGCAGCTGGTAGCAGAGACTCTTGCCTCCTCCAGTGGGCATGAGAATAAAGCAGTCTTTGCCCAGTATGGCAGCATTAACTGCTTCCAGTTGGTTCGGACGGAAGTTGCACAACCCAAATTTGTCCCGAAATGCCTGCAACAAAAAACGTCACATTAAGGTGATCACGATGCCTCATATTAAAAATTCAAGGCCTAAGATGGTAGCAATAGAATACAAATTAGTAGCAGCAATTCCATGTGTTTTCAGTAGAAGGAAATATCAGTGGAAATGCCAATGCAGATTATGGCTTCATGCAAAAATAGCTTTTAAATGAACCCATGGCAAATATTTAAAAATTTCAGTGCTCCTAGAAGTGAAATTAACAAGGTAAGACTTACCGTCATCATTTTTTGTGTGTGTGGATAGTTTTTTCCAGCGAACTGATCAGCAGCTGATAATTCCCAAGCAGATCTACTAGAATTATTTGGTGAGAAATTGTTTTCATTTCGTACTGACTGAATTGGCAGTGGTCTTGGAAGAGTCGTGGAATTGGTTGATGTTGAGCAGCCTGCCTTAGTAGAGACAGGGGTTGAACAAAATTGAGCTGGCCCACTAGGAATGCTGGGGCTTGGGGTTTCCAGTGTTTTAAAAGGTAACAATAATGCTCCTAGCGTATTCTGTCTGACTGGTCTAGGTGGGGATGCAATATCTTCAATCACATGATCTTCTGGAAGCCTCCTTGTAAACTGCTGTGGTGTCTTGTCCACCTCTTTAGCTAAGGCTTCCATCCTATTTTTCAGTCTTCTCTCCATGTTCATCATAGGTATCAAACCAGGTTGTAGATTCAAACCAGCACACTTCGGAAGCCTGGTCACTGCCTTAGCCAAGAGTGACAGTAACTCCACTTGCATCTGGGTAATAGTTTTGCCATCGCATGAATCCACTCTCGATTCAGCCCTGGACAACCATTGTTTCTCCTCAGATGTCACTCTATGAGGTGGAGATGGAGGTAGGAACTCCTCGGGGAAATCATTCCTGATATTATCCAAAATTGTTTCAAAGTCCTCGTCTGGATGATTAAAATTATGGCCATTTTTGTTCTTATCTCCCTGATGCTGTAACTTCCACTTCCCATGTGTTACGTGATTTAGCTGGCTTTCTATCCCATCCGTCACTACCTTCCCTGTCGCCTTGTCGACTCTAGGTGGTTTTGCAGGTGCTGCAGGCACCGCTGGCATTGCAAACCCTGCTGGCTCTGCAGGCCCTACTGACTTTACAGGCATTGGAGGTTCTGCAGGCGCTACTGGCTTTACAGGCATTGCAGGTTCTGCAGGCTCTTCTGGCATTTGCTCTAGAAACTCCTGGGTGCATAGGCTGGAAAGGAATGGTTCTTTGAAATACTGATATCAAGTCTACTATTAAACACAAAGGGCGGATTGCAAAGACATGGCTTGTTTACACTGCTATCTAATTGAGCCACGGTTTAAACATCTCTCCATGCTAAACCCTGTCTTTGCAAGCTCTGCAAGTTACTGCTAACTTATCAGTATCAGTGTTGGCACTGATACTGCCAAGTTAGCAGTAACTAGCAGTGGGAGGAAAATTCGACCCAATAATATCTGAAAAGTGTTCGAATATTACTCTATGACTTCATCCTCCAGTAGTTTCAGCTGCGAAGGCGTCGCAGTGCTGGCCTGCCTCTTGGAAGGCCTCTCCACGCTGATGTTGAGCTGTCCGGCAGAGTACCGGCCGGTCCTGGAGCTGGACTGGCTGGAGGAGAGCCTGGACTTGCCCCACATCTTTGTCTCCCGATCGCAAACAAGGGAAGCCTGGACTTCTCCAGAAATGATGGCCGCCCACACAAGTTCTTTTCCCGCCCGCAGCATGCACAACACCAATCTCCTCTAATAAAGGTTGGTTTATTCCAGGTTTATTCTTAAGCAACCGATTTTACTGGCGTTCTTAATTAGTGCACGGTTTAATTAGGAGATAACAATTATTATTGTCGTGGCCGTTTCTTAGGCAGATGTCGCTAGTGTAGCCAGTGTTGGCACCCCTGCTCCGAGAGCTTACGGTGCTGCAGCACTCCCTGTACGCACCAGCCGCAGCACCGTGAATCACCAGTGCATCACCCGTCACTTGTGATGGTCATAAGAGACACTAGTTAGAGCAACGCCTATTTGCCCAAGATAGAAGGAGAGGGGGCCGAGTGTGTAAATAGATGGACACAAGTGCCAGTGGCGTCTGCTGTGACATGACTTGGGGGCAAGTAGTGGCCTTTCTCTCCTCCAACGTGTGAAGCAAGCTGAACATGCTGAGGTGATCCGACCCAAGAGCATTGAGATGGCGAGCATGTCTTCGGTGCGTAAGAACATGTCGTACATCCGCAGTCAGATGGGGGCGCTGTTGGGGAACACCAGCGTGTGGGTGAAGGTCCTCTGCCTCATAGTGTGCTGCGGGTACCTGCTCAGCTACTCGGAGGATGCCCTCAGGCTCTTGTGTGTCTCCCCGGGACATCTCTTGCCACCTTCCTTCCAGCTGTGGACTGCCTTCACGCACTGCTTCCTCGAATTGCACTTCTGGGAGGTGTGCGTGGACCTGGTCACCCTCGGACTATGCGGGAAGCTCATGGAGCCGCTTTGGGGATGGGTGGAGATGCTGGTCTTCTTCGCGGTCGTCAATGTCGGGGTGGCTGTCATATCCACTGCTTTCTACCTCGCTCTGTATGTGTGCACACACGATACCGACCTGCTGTTCCGGGTGCATGTGCATGGACTGGCTGGATATGTCGCAGCTGTATCGGTAAGTGCCTGGGGGTAAGATTAACTACACTGTAAACCGCAAAACATCAAAAAAGCATCGCAGCAATACTCTTGTGGTGCATATTTGTTACTTAAAAAGCATCACAAGAAGATTATAAGAGCATTAAAAATTGATGCTCCATGTGAGACTCACCAGTGATGCTCTTTTAATGTTGTGCGGTTTACAGTGCAGCTGGAAGGGAAGACTACAGGGTTCAAAAGGTTCGGATGCAAAGGTGCAATTTGCATTCCAACATTGGTATCCACGCTCCAAACTGAGCCTTGGAGTGCAAAGTTTGCACATCAGTTGGACCTGCTTTTGAATATGGCGATACCCAGTAGTTAAAAATTACACACTCCAAGTAAGTAATTTGCACTGCAAATGAAAGTCTGGAATGCAAACTTCGCACCTGGACAAAAAGAAATCAGATTCGATCCCTAAGACCCTTTCTATCTCAAATATTGTCACTTTCCCCAGCAGCATATGATCAGTGATTGGCCATCGTCATTTTTGTACATTGCTATTGTGCCTTAATGTTCATGTGGGCATACAAATACTTGGGTAGTGAATTTATAATGAGAGTCCATTATTGATTACCATTTACTTGAAATGTAACTTGTTACATTGAGTAACATGAGAGCAACCAAAAATCGAATGTGCAATGCGGAACATTTCGTGATGATTTACTGACGATTCGTATTGAATATTGGATATCTAGGACATTGTGCAGGACATTACTGAACTGAAAGGAGGGAAGGAGAGAGTGGGTCGAGTTGTCCGCAAATGGGAGGTGTTGGCAGTGGCAGTAGTTGGCATGATGTGGCAATGATGCGACATTTGGTTTCCATCCACACATGCACTTCCGACTAGACAACCAGTCAGAAGTCTTGGTTAATGAGTATGTAGTCTCAACTGATAGGAACATTCCAAATACAATATGGAAGAACTGTGGAACTGTGTATCATATTCTATAATGAAACAGTTTGATTTGCATCATGACAAATCTATTTTTTTAAACTCCAAGCAGCAGAAACACTATATTGGGGGATGAAATAAAACCATACTTGATGACAAGAAGACCTATTGTATAGTGATAACTTTTACTGAGTTGGACTGTACTACGTGTAGTTAAATTCCTGTGTATACTACTTATTTCTCTTTTTAAAAAATTACAAAAGGCACAACTGTAGACTCGGGTATATAGGGAAAGATGTTGAGGATGATGAATATATTAATAATAAATTAAATGGGTAACAATAATGTTACACACTTTCAACTATTCAGTTGAACTACAAATACTAGTAGGGCCACCAGTACTCGTACTGGCAATGCGTTTGTGGTTACAACATAACAGGTGGGGATGCCAGTTACCATAAAGGCATACGTACAGTATGGGTGTGTCTGGCCTGTCAGGGCCAAAGCTATTATTTTATGTTGTCACAATGAAGCAGGGATGAACGACTATTACAAGTCTTGCCAAATGTGTTTTTATGCACTTTATAGGTTTAAAAAATAATAGCACTCGCTGCCTTCATGCTACTGCTAGTGGGAATATATTAATTCAAATCATCTGCGTTACTGTGATGATGTTACGTAAGATTTACCTTGCCTTTTGGTGATTGCTGTAATTATCACACCACAGTGGCAGTAATCTCATTCTCTACATTTGGGTACTGATGTAACAGTGGCAACACCCTATGAATTTAAAGAATATGCCTAACAATTGAAGGCTAATTATATTCAGTTTCCAACAAAGATTACTATTGCAATAATAGCATATTGTGTAAGGGCAGGGAGCACTGACCTTGGTGAATCAGCAGCATTGTACTTGTGTTTCTGTTTTTGTCAACAATTTATGACAAGTGCAATCCAGCTTGATTGATTCATTGAGTTTGGTGCACTCCTAAAATTGTAATTTAAAAAGCTTTTAAGTCACATTTGCAATTATTTTGCAGATGATGAGGTGATCAAATAGCCGGCACAATGAGACAGACCTTCTAGCATGTCTTTTACTATTTTCACCAGTGTTTTATCCAGCAGGCCTGTTTGAACATTTCAGACCAACAGTTTAGCTTAGGCTGCTATCAGGTGAATGTTGGTGATTCAGCACATGCACAGTAAACATCGATAGTTCAAGTGATTAGTGGAAGTGCTCACCTCACACATATTACTGTAGGTACAAGTAGCTGCCCTTTGACGACAATCTATTTTATGATGCTTCACTTTAATGACCTAAGTTTCGAGATTACTGTAAAGAATTGGAAAATTTGCTAAAAATGTGAAAATTGCCAATTTAAAAAATCGAAACTTGATGTTTAAAAAAAGGGTTTTCCTGATTGTGTATTGTAATTTGGTCTCCTTTTATGACTTTTCATTTTCTGACCCTTTTTTTTTTTGCTGGAGCCCAATGCCATTGTGAATCAGGGACTACCTGCATAGCACTGCCAATATTCTTCACAGCCGTTTGATTCAATGCCTTTGGTTATGATGGCCTTGTTGCAACTGTCACGGCCTGCTTATTCTGTTGTCATGGTGCTGAAAAATGTGTTGGCTGCTGTAGAGATGAAAGCACAGAATCACACATTATCTTCCTAAGCATAATGAACTTATGATTATAATGTTGACTTTTTAACTAATAATAATACAGTTGAATTTGGCTATAACAGACTCGAAAGTCCAGTCCCATCACACTTCCACATATGGCTTGTGTATTCGGCTATAACCGTCCTTGGTTATAACAGACTGATTTCCATGGTCCCTTGAAGCCTGTTATATCCGAATTCAACTGTATAAATAATAACATAATAATAATAATAATAATAATAATAATAATAATAATAATAATAATAATAATAATAATAATATGCTGATGCATGTCTGAACCATTGTGCAGTATGGATAACATTGGATGGTTTCAATCTCTGCCCCCATCTGGCCACACCCTAGTAACAGGAAACCTGCTTCGTATAATATTTGCATATGCAGTTGATATTGACGCTGCTCTCTGCCTTTTCTTGACAGGTGTCAGTGCGACAGATAATGCCAGAGCATGTGCTGATACGCACCCCTATGGGCAAGATGCGCAACCGCAATGTACCCCTGGGGGTACTCTTGCTGTCAGTTATCTTGTGGCTCCTGGGTCAGCTGGATGGCACTCATCCTGTCATGTTTGGAAGTGGCATCCTTGTCTCCTGGACCTACCTCCGCTTTTACCAGCGACACAGCAATGGCACCAGAGGGGATCCTGCCGAGACCTTTGCCTTTGCTGGGTTCTTCCCCACGGTATTGCAGCCCCCGGTGGCACTAGTCTGCCGCGCCATCCATGGGTTGCTTGTCAGGCTTAGAATTTGCCCTAGGAGGCCACCCCCACGCAAATATGATGTGGGGGCACCCTCTGCCATCACCATTAGTCTACCAGGAACTGATCCACATGATGCAGAAAGGAGAAGGTATGCCATTACTTGCAAGGATGGATTCTTTGGGTGCTCCAACCCGATATCATCTCTCATGTAGACTTGAGCTGATTAGTAGTATTTCGTGGAACACACAGTGAGAAAACCATATTGAATTACTTTTTTCACAAGTTTGCTCCATTTAATCATTCACTTCGTGTTTCGGAGAGCTTCTGATTAATTACATTTTAAAATTTACAGACAGATAGCCCTGAAGGCCCTGAGTGAGCGACTAAACAAGTTAGATCACCAAGCAACATGGCCACTGATGGAGGATTCCAGACCGCCCCCATCTCCGTCACTCTCTCCATCCCCCACCCCGCCATCACCACTCTCCCCACCCCCACCTCCACTCCCACCACCTTCCAAGCTGCACGCAGAGTCAGGTCCAAAGGCATCGAAGACTGTCACCATAGTGGTTCCCGGGGACAAGGCTTATGACAAGCCTCAGGATGTGCACCATCCGTCCAAAACCTGAACTCAAGACGTTGTTGTTCTTTGTGGGACTCTCTTTGTCGCAAGGGATATATCCACAGCTGCTATTCCGGTATTCCCCCTGCTCCTGATCTTTATTTGCTTCTTCCAAATGGACGTGTTTTTTTTTGGTGTGAGACTGCTGTATTGCAGTCTATCACAACTTATGTACACTTGTACATATGTGACGACAGGTGATGCAGTACTACCAAGCAATGGTGTCTCAGTGTTGGCTCGATTGTGATCCTCTCTCAATGCACTACGCAAAAGGGGAAATCAATAAAAATGGACCACTAACATTTGAAGACCACGGACTACTCTTCTTAACACCCATTCCAGTCCTGGAATTTAAAAGTACTCATCCAGGAACTTTTTTTTCTCCTTCTCCATGTACTTGCTGGTGACAAGTTGGCACCATTTGAAGATCAATGTATGCTTTTTTCCCTCCATTTAATGTAATCGTGTTTTCACTTAATGGACCGTTTTGCACAATGGAGAATTAATGGCCTTTCAGATGGTCAGCACAATTTTCACACCTGTAAGTTCATTTCCCTATAGTAGCATATCCAAATGGTTCACAGGCCGTGCCAAAAGGCAGCTTCACTCTCCACCACGGTGGCCCACCGCCTACTCCGTAGCATTTATTATGAAGCATGACCCAGGTGCTGATTGCCTGAAGGTGTCATGCATGTGGGTCAGAGCCCAGTTATGTTACACCCAAATAGCCCATTCTTTAGGACGGAAAATTGTGATCAAATAATATTCCTGTTTATTATTAATTGCATAAAAGTACATATCAGAGGCATCAAATCCTCATCGATAGTAAGAGGGATGGGGAGGGTGGGTGTGCACATGTGGGTGATGAGATGGTGGTGGCCACTGTCCTCCAACAGGTGGCGGGTACGGAGGGTGACCTGGTGGAGGCTGAGACTGCGGAGGTGTCGATGCAGAGTTTGTATTGCTACCACCTCCACGGTAAGGGTAATACTGGGGAGCTGAATAGTTCGGGGGAGGCTGGGATGGGGAGTAGTATGGTGGAGGATGTGGTGGAGGCGCATGGGGATGGGGCGGTGGCGGTGAAGGGTAGTACCCCACAGCTGTGGTCGTGGAGGAGGAAGAGGAGGTGGATGATGAAGCAGACGAAGCCGAATCATGTATCGGAACAGTGATCAGGTTGGTGCGGGAAGTCATCACTGGTATGGGCGCTGCATTCTGGTAGGTGGTAGGGGACGGTGCAGGGGGGATGGGGCCTGAGGAACGTCTGGAGTATGACGGATGCGGGGGAGGAGGGTGAGAGTGCGGATGAGGGGGTGGGTGAGAATGAGGATGGGGTTGGATGCCACCCGTGCGGGGATCAGCAGCATGAGGAGGTAACGAGGCTGTTGGAGAGGGCCTATCTTTGTCCAAGTCCAAGAGAGGAGGCTTGTGGCTCAGGTTGGGCGGAAAGTGGGAGTCCGAGGAGGGAGTGGACGCTGGGGGAAGTTGCTGAGGAGGAAGTCCACGAAGATGACGGTGGTTGATGTGAGCCTGAAAGATTATAATATTATCAATTAGGGGCATATCACACCTTGCATATAATCTTGTTTCAATGATGCCTCTCATCAATTTAGGATGCACATGATCAACATAATTCCGAACCTGCAAGTCTCTCTGGGAAAGGTATGTTCTCCTGCAACCAGTATTCCCGTATCGGGTACCTCCATGGGTACACATGAACACGGTGCCCAAACCCGTCTGCTCCACACGGGTAACCTTCTCACCGCACCTGGGACACACCTTATCTTCCTTCTTGGCACATGCCAAGCAGAACACATGCTTGCAGGGAATCTGGAATGTTAAACACAGCATGACACTTCGTACACTATAATGGCTGGTAAATCAAGAATGAGGTGTTGTTCTGTCTGATTCACTTACGACTAATCACTACTTTGCTATTGATCATGTAACCAGGCTGAAGTCAAGTTAATGGCTTACCATTCGTCCATAAATGAGGATGGGCTTGAGGCATTTGTCACAACAGTGAATCATCGGGTTCAACACTTTCTCTCCAATCAGGTTCACCCGGTGATCCCAGTGCAGCCTCAGCATGGGCTCAGGAGGGCCACGATCAATAGTGCTAAATGTTGGTGCCTCTAGCTGCGAAATGTCCGCTTCCAAGTCAACTGAAAAAAGGGGTCAGTTAGCATTAGAACTTGTAGGTTTCAGCAGTCATTAATCTAATAACGAGCCTTACTCTGAGGCGGAGGCTGATTCTCATCCTGTGTGTCCATGGACTCCTCTGGTGGGTCCACTGCCACACCATCAGCAGCCGCCGCCAGTCCTTCTTCCTCATCATCATCACTCTGTAGAGCCTGCTCGGGACAGATATTGATGCAATTCATATGTTGGCCCTTTTTCCATTATTGCATAATTTTAGTTTTGTAATTTGATGTTCGAACATTACCTGCGGCGGTGCAGCGTTCTTTTTTCCTCTCCCTCCTCCCCTGGCTCCAACCCTCCCTCCTCCCCTGCCCCTTGCCCTGCCCCTGGCTCCCCCTCTCCCGCCCCGGCCTCCTCCGCCCCGGGGCCTCTTCGCCACACTCGCCCCTTCGGACTCCACTTCCATCGGAGCAAATAGAGACACTTTTTTCTCTGCCGGTCTCTCTCTACAACTTCCTACCAGAAGCCATCAAGGCGTCTCTTAGCCAAATCAGGATGCCAATGCCAACAATGCTGCCAACAGACATTGGCAGTAATAGACTAGTGGCATAACTCAACCATTTAATTAAATTCCACAGCAGGAATTACTTTGGAAATAAAGTGTTAAACTATTTAAAACTATCAGTATAGCGTCATCTAGCGACAGGAGATGAAATGTTTATGACGTCACTGGCATGGCGCCCCTTTCAAGTACAATACCTGCTGAGGTTGAGCCTAAACTCTCCCTGTAGATTGTTTTGGTGTAACATTTTGATGTGATATCATGCACATTGCCCACAATAGAATAATAGAGCTTCCGTTTATATTTATTTTGACTTACTTTTTTGAGGTTTTGATCTGTCTCAGAATGCAAGCAATTCGGGCCTTCCATATGCAGTGTGTTCCTGGAGGGTGAAAATAATTATGGTGGCAAAGACTATCTTTAAAACCAGGGAATCTGTTAAATAAAATATTTCAAGGTAAACAACAGATTTGAATCAAGACAGACTGAAAACTCATATTTGGATTAATGCTTTATTAGGTGGCAGTTCTTTGACTGTAATAAAAACAGAGGACATTACCTATACCTTTTCTTTTCCTTTACATTTTGGACTATACATAACACCAGAAGTACATAAAAAGTTTGTTTTGGTCACGGTTGTCTTTTGAAAGACTGAAGTCACTCCAGATTAGTATAGCAATAAATTATTGCTGAGTTACCCTTTTCTGCTAGGTATAATAAGAATGCGTGCGTGCGATGGCATATACTGCAACGAGTCCATAATATTGCAGGTTATGGAATAATTTTTAGAAGCACATGTTTTCATTATAACGTTAATTATTTAAATATGTTTTCCATATGGGGACTTTTCATTGTGTTTATGCTAAAACTGGCAGTGGCTTTTTTGCAGTGCCGGTTAAAATATTGGCAACTGAAGTGGATTGTGAATTTGGATTAAGATTGTATGCGTTACATTCACGACACCGCTTTCCCCCATAAGCACTGTCTAGCTCAACTTGAATTACGGATGCCTAAATTCATAAAAACTCTAAAATGGCCTAATTAGACCGCGGTTAAACATTTATCAAGTGGTGCTGCAAAGCTATGTTAACTCTAATAAGCTTACCTACCAACTGGTATACTTGAAAAACTCATTAGGGAACCTTGTGTGACATGTGTAAGTCATAAACACCTATTAATCCATTGTGTCCATTGTGTCTCTCAACTCCAGTACATGCTTCTGCAGCTCATCACACAGATCTGGTTCGTCCTGCAAGATGGTTGCAGCTTCTTCCAATGCACGGGTAGCTTCAATCATAACAACCTGTAAAAACACCACCATCATCATCATCATCATCATCATCATAATGGGCAAAACAACAGTCCACCGCAGGTCCACCTTGTATACAGCAGTAAATTCTGTTTTTTGTCAAGATGTAACAATAAATATCACTGGAACTCACATAAATTAGGATAGTTTTCTAGTTGTCTTGTTACCCATTCTCTTAACGGGCCGAAAGCGAGGTTTTGGTTTTAAAAAAAGTTTTGTTCTCGCATAGCAGTGTCCGGGTATGTTTACAGACCTGTCGTCTGGCCAGTTGGCGCATCTCACGAGTCACTAAAACATTCTGACTCTACATTTGTCTTCTCCCAACAGATTTACGCTTTTAGTGCAGGGAAACAAAACGATTGTGCACCTGTTTCTACGGCAGTAGGCCTCAGTGGTGCTCTCCTAATGTGATGTCATAAATGAAGCTTAGGGCCTACATGCGGACTAGGCAGTATGAAGTACTTTGGAATTATTACTGGAACTACTGCACTGAACCTGAACTGTACAATTTTATGAGCCCAACCTGATTAAGTTCTAAAATATCAATTATACTCTCATATATATACATGTGTTTATTGCAGAATGATATAAATATTTCAAACCAAGTCAGAGATATACGTCATTAGTAATTCAGGTCATGCTACTCGAAGTAACTGCCTTCAAAAAAAATCATCACTCTAAAAAAAGTACGGTTATTGTAGTTTATCAGTCTGATGTGCGTAGTTGAAAAACATGAGAGTAGAGCTGCTGCATGCGTGGTATCCAAGACCTTGCCATAGTTCCCCAGTATTTTTGTGTTAATTTGATCTATTTATAGTAGTGCTGCAAGGTCTCAAATTTCCACTCACAAGTCAGGGCAGGCATGAAGCCACCTCTGCCATCAGATTGGACACGCCCGTTTTACAACCGGTAATTCGCAAAACCCGACCTGCCACGGGTGTCATTCATGACGGTCCTCGTCCGCAAAAATAGGAACTCATCTCCCTTGCTTCCGCCAATTTTGGCAACGACTCAGGGAATCTGCTTGGACCGATTAGATCGAGGGCATGCATTTCTGCCAACTTATGCATTGTTGAGGTACCATCAGAAGCAGAAACAAAAAGGAAATGGGGTCGATAACAATTCCGCTGTTACCACGAGCTTCAGACCATTGCGCATTGGGATTAACTATAAGGCTGTAACTTCAGGTATTTATCTACCTGGGCTTGCTTATGCAATCTCCGCTTGTCTTGTCTCTTTCCACGCTCTGCCAACGTTGCCTGCAGTGCGAAGAGAAGGATTCCGCGAAATCTAGACATGTTTGGTTCCACAACGTCAGCTACTGTCAACAGCTCTCGGCACAGACTCTCTCGGCGGTCCAGCAAATCATCAGGAAGATCTGTCGGTTAATAGTTGTTTCACTTGAAATTGAGAGGAAATAATCACCTTTAATCTCGTACTTACCTGCCAGTGCGTATCCAGGTGCTTTTCCATATAGCTGCACAAGGGCCAGCTTAGCCTCTGACATATGCGAGTGCGTTGGGTGCATTGCAGGCTCGTACTTTTCCAGGAAGAATTCCAATGGTAGGGGTCCACTCTTCTTGGCTTCAGAAGCTGCCCTGCACAACTGTCGTCTCATTTCGTCGTTGCCCCATTCTACCTGTCGTGACGGGATTGTGTGAGAGCACTTGCAGCACTTCCACGCCTTCTTCTCCAGAGGTTGTTGGCTGGACATGTTACCGCTGCAACGGGTGCACAGAATGGTGGACGTGTGTGCTCCTAGTTCCTCAGGATCCGAGCATCGTTCACATTCGCAATCAAAATGCTGGAAGAATTGTAACAAAACTCAACATAACCTTTAAATTGTATATGACAGTTTATTTACCTTTGTTTCCTTCAAGTGTCGGCGTCTTTCTGCTGTGGGCCACAATGGTTGTGTGTAACTGGTAGTCAGAACAGTGCCTTTTGCGATGTTCTGTGCTGCACGGACCGTCATTGTGACTCCCATCGGGTTAGTGCCGTCGTCGGGGTTTATGATGCGCCTACAATTTGGGCGACAACTGTGGGCTATTAAGGACGTCTGCAGAAAAAGGGCTCGCAGTTTGGCCCCTTGACGTCTTAACTCGAAGCCATTTGTGTCCCAGATTCCGCATATGCGAAGACTCAAGTCCTCATCCACATCCACGAGGTTCAAGCGCTTACGCAGAAAGCCAGAAACATTCACCGACAATGCCTGGAAAATATTTCTGACATAAGCACGATATTATGCATAATTCAGGCCCTACTGTAAAATATTTCACTAATGACAAATAATAAATCCGGAATATATTACTCTGTATAAGTCGGTGTTTCTCCATTCCTCCAAGTGATCCTGAAGTTGAAGGAGTGATTCCCAGTCTTTGGGCCTGCTTTTTCGAAGTGCCAAGCACCGTAGGACAGCCACTGCTGAGTAGGCTGGATGAGACACATCTTCCTTCTGAGGGCCCAACTGCAGCTTAGGTTTGGTCAGAGCACATTCTCCTAACCGGTGAATCTGCGCATCTTCACATTTAGGGCAGCACATGGTCCAACCACACGCATCGCAAGGGTATGATTCTACTTCACCTGCAATAGTGAATTATTTTTGTCAACCCAAATTTTCTTTTGATTTGACAACATTGAAAAGCACGGAGCAACCCTGCTGGAAGTCGTTTCTCTTGATGCCTGCTGATTGAAAAGTTTCGGGATATTACACACCTTCGTCTATTCCTGGCCTAAGAGGTAGCATGCATCCCAGGCACACGGGTGCCCCTGTAGCCTTCGGAGCCACCACAAGAGGTGCCTCTCGAAGGAGGATGTCTCCAGCACGGATGTTTCGGACAGACACCAAGTGGCGTCCCAGCTGCTCCGATGTTGCTATCTGTGCCATGCAATCATATAGAGATAGAATTAAATTTCACACATGTATTTACTCACTGTCAGATTATTGTTATGTAAATGCCAATTTCAAACAACAGCTTGAGGGTAATGCCCTCGACTGCAAGTCAGCAATTGCGTGTTCATGAGCTGTTATTATAGACTCAATATTGTGCGATACTATTATGTTAGGTCATAAGTCACACCATTGTACACTGCAAGAAACCATTATGCTGCACTTCAACTACGTATATTGTGTGGTGAAACGTGAAAGAAAGAAGTGACTTTTAAAAATGTTTGATTTGTCATTATAAATTATATCACACAAGCATCATTAAGAAAATCATAAAGCCTAATGTAAATGGTAAATTTTAGAACTGTTTTTACGGACAATATGCCGAGCGGAGCAATACATTTTCAACAACTGAGAGTGTGTGTTTTTTTTTCTCCCTCCACTCCAATTTTAAACACGTGGAGCATTTTTAGATCTTCGGCCTATGTAGGCTATGCAAGGGCGTCGTTTCGGTCAGATCGTAAAAATTCTTGGCACCAGTGGCACTCTACAGGATGAATGGATATGAAGTTCTCTAATATGCCTATCGTTGATCGCTTATTCGTAAAGATTGTTGTGCAACAATGAATGTAATTTAATGGTACAATCAATTATGTCTCTATTTATATGCCTAATAATATTATTTTGCATTAGTCGTGACAAGTTGTAAGCCTGTTATTTAGCATCTCCTTGAGTGACTAATAATATGACACGAGAGTTTCATGCTTTTCTTTGTCGGTACACGCCCCTTCCGGTTAGTGAATGAATGCTACGTTACAGTTCTTTGGACACATTCCAAATGTCCACCATAGTGATTCAAATCGCTACGTGGGATAAGACTTTCTCCTTTGGACGGAATTACAAAGGAAAACTCAAAGAAGGTTTCAGCCGAGGTAGAATCAAGTCAAGAAACTGGTCTACTCTGCGAATGTACAGTACGTGCTACTTCGCATCGGTTTTCATGAGTAAAAATACTCTCCGTCAATGATAACTTTCGGAGAAACAGAAGTAATGACAATGCAGACACGAAAATTAGCAGTATATATTTGCAGCTCTAACTTAATTACTCTTATAAACAACATGAAAATCAGGCCTCACCTATAGATCGTTTGCTTTCATAAAACGCAGTATAGATCTCGTTAAACAATCGAAATAGTCATGTAATTGCTTCGTAACACAGCAGTGCAGCGTTTTTTAATTTGCCGAGAGACTTCATTTCAAGGTTTGTTATTTATAAATAGAAATGGACATCACTAGACGAGAATAAACGTTTCTCCCAGAAAGTGTGACATAGGCTCTATTGGTTTTCTGTAAAGTTTAACATGCAAACCACGGGCGTCATTACCCAAAGACTTGTCATTTGCAGTACACAGTGAAATATTGTTATGTACACCATTGCAATCTCATCTCGCAGGCTGTGCACATAAATCATGTGCTGCAAAGTGCAACACACAAAGCTCCAAGTTACATAAATAGACTCCTATTTATTTTCCTCTTCGACATAGTACATTTAGCTGGAGGAGAGCCAAGGCAACTTGCAGCTTCCCATATGAGCAGGTGTTAGCGATCTTGTCATTTTAATGAATCATGACTTACCCTGGCCGACAGAAATTCCTTCGCGTCATTACAGTTTCAGTTGCACCCTATAGGCAGCACAATACTGTCAATATTGTCAAAATGACGTTTCTCTTTGGAAAGCTTTGGAAGTTAGCAAGGGAAGTGCCCTTTACCGAAGTAGAAAACCGGAAGGATATATCACGTTAGAAAAAACCTTGAACACTTTGGGCACTGTTCCGAGAAATCTCACTCGTCCTATAATGTGGAATTCGTATTTATTATTTCTGACAGTGAAAGTCACTGCAAACGTATGTTTTTGCGCAGCTTTTGCTGCGTCACTGTAATATTGTATTATAAACGTATTTCAAGAGCCACTCTTAATTAGATTGCATTGCATCACTGATATACTGTAATTGGAGGTAACTTACATCTGCAACAAAAATGTACTTATGACCTGTAGAAATTTTATGTATCAACTCGAATATGAAGTCAATGAGTGAGTAGTGTATCTGCAATATATAATTATGTATATATACAGTCCCTCGTACCATGAAACATTTTCGCACATCTTCCTTCGCCCGATGCCAACCTCAACTTCACGCCTTTCCAATCCTGGCAATGGTTATTGGATATCTTTGGCATCGATACCAAGCAACAGCCTTTTAGCACAGCAGCATCTCTATATACCTGTCCTCACGACAAAGTCCAATGTCCTTAATAGCATTGTTTATGTTTCATCACACTCTCACATATTAATCTGCTGTCTTCAAGATTAGCCTACATAATTGCTTAATATGTAAAACTTTTAGTAACTCAGATGCTAATTATACTCTTAGTTGATCTACTTTCTCACCTTCCATGGACAGCAGTGTGATTTATGCTTAGGCCAGTGCTTCTTCTGGTGTTCTCGACTGCAATAGTAGGTCTGGTGACATGAGGAGCAGGCCTGGGTGGCAGGTCTGGCACAATCTGCACATACGAACTGATTGGCCATTTGGGCCTTCGATTCCATCTTTACAGCAGTCAAAGTCTGCTGGTCCATTGCAACTGAAGACCGAACTCACTTACGCCCCACGAATACTCGAAATAGCTTTATGACACGTGACGTGCGGGCGTACTTCCCAGTTTTGGCCCACGTCCCGCACCTACAACATCATGGTTTTATTTATGCTTTGATTTATGATGAGTTCGACAGAAAGAGGGCAACGGACGTGGAATACTTCATTTACGGAACTGCCACTTCGTACCACACTGTTTATTGCTGTATAGCTACCTCCAGAAAGAAATAGGTCGTAAGTGCAAATATTGTGTGTTTCATAAAATAGGCCTATACAGTAAGCTCATATATCAAAGTGAATGTCTCACATGTCAACTGTATAAGTCATTAGAAGCTCGTGCTGTTTTTCAACTTTGGGTGTGCTGGTCTTACATAACCGTTGCATATACCCGTATACTGTAGAAGGTTATCCTGCTGTAATGGTCAGAAGCATTGCCAATTTATTCCTGCATATGATGTGCTGCTGAACATATGTGTAGAATTACAAAAAGTCAACCTCTTTTCTCCAGAGAAAATGTTGCAAAAAATATTTCGCAGTTGTTTTCTTTTCTCCAGCCAGGAAAATCCGTGTAACTGGTATAATTATTCAGTATAAAACAGTGGGAAATACGTACCGTGAAGTGAGAATTTCTTATCAATGTATTTATTGCGTCAGTTGTCTAAATGATGGATCGTAATGGACAATAAAAAATTGCGGGATGAAAAGATTTTCTATAAAAAACTGAGTGTATTGTGTATGATCAAGAGCTAATCGTATGATTAAGTTTCATGCAGTGGTTTTTGCTTGTATTGTTGTATTCGTCGGTGAGAATAATTTAGAAGACATAATACGAGACGTAATTTAATTGGCAAATGCAACTGGAAAATGTCCAGTGGGGGTGTCTTCCCGGAGCTAAACAGGATACAATATCTCATACTCAGTCACGATATGCATGAAACTTTTTTCTCTCATGAGGTTGCTTGAAGGGAACTCAGATTCTGCACTACCAGAAAACACACAGCTTGTAGTTATATATCTTAGTGTGCATAAACCTATAAAGCATAATAATTATGTGGGGACACCCACATAATTATTATGCTTTATACGTTTATAGCATAATTATGTGACAATTCATCCGATATTGGCCTGCTTATACGTTACAACGCTCTTCTACTATATTCCTGGAGCTAGATATTTAAAGCTTGACTTTGCAGTGAAGCCAAAGGGCCCAGATCGGTTAGCAATAAATAATTACACAAGGCCTTTAACCTCGGGGACATAATGGTATTCGGTTCAATTTCTAGATGTGTCAAGTGCTTCAGAAAGATCAGTGTACATTCTTTCCCCTTTATTAAATTCTCCAATGTGGTAGGTCTAGAAATAGCAGAATATGTAAGGGTTTATCATGATAAGTTATGTAGGCTATTAGTGCAGATAATAATAAGAATTTATAGAATATTTGTTATTTTATGAGTCTTAGAGGTGAGGTCACGGTGTACTGTAGGTGTCAAGAGTAGGCTACTCATGGACATGACTGATGAGGCTAAGAGGTTTGTTTGTCTATATACAGTATGCCCAGTACCGGGTATACTGTATATTGGTGGTGCGTCACTGTTTTGCGTCGCAATTAGCGGCATATCCGTATAATAAGCTATAGGGAGAGATGATTTTTTAAATAATTATAATGTATTGTAATCTGTACATGACAGCTTGATTTTCAGAAGATTATAGTAATTTATTAACAAAATTGTGTTAGTCATTGCTGTGTATTGTAGTCCTTTACGAGTACTTCCTGATCGTGAAGAAATCACTTTTCTGCACGTTCATGCAACAATTGTGCAATTCTGTGGGTATAAAAATTCAACTCTTCTAAAATGAAGCTACTGGTTGGTAAATGTTTTTTGTTCCATAATGGGGCATAAGTAGTTATACAGTAGTAATATGATTATGGCCTTTGAAGTCCCATTGGATCCCACGAAACAACTTCATGATTGGTACCGTATTCGAAAAAGAGCTCATATTCGGCATTGTGCATACGTTTATCATTTTAACAGTGTTCTGAAGAATAAGAAGAATAAGAAGCAGGTTATTGGGGATCAATAAATTCTGAAACGTTGAGAAAAGTTGACTTGGGCACTTGCGGTTTTTATTTTATTCCGTTTAAACTCACTTATATAAAGTTGTAATATAGGAACGTTTTAATATCAGGCATAAGGGTACAAACACTTTTGATAGAGAAAGCGATTAACTAATGATTTACACTTTTGATAAAATAATGTACCATGATACTTTGATACAGTAGTGGTGGTTTTAAATAACAAAGAGACCAATAAGGATTCCGACACTAATAAATAAGGCCGCCATCAGAGAAAGACAGAGTGTTTCTCCGGTAAAGAGGGAAGTGAACACGCTTAAAGACCACACCCCGAATTTTATAATCTTAACATTCAACTCGTTATTATAAGGAGGATATCTCAGACGCGACAGGTGTTCATCAAAAGCGCCGATTCCTCTTAAGATGATACTGCGCTGATGAGAGAATGTATGGAACGTGTTGATCCCTTTATATTTTCCGTATCCACTCGCACCGACACCTCCAAAGGGTAAGTCATACACTAAAAAAGCACAAAGAAAGTGATAGTCACAGCATGTATGCAGTGTCATACACTATTTTTACCTAGAAACTGGCCTCCACTGTCGTTAATGACCAACTGTCCAGATGAGGTTTGCGCGCGAAATTTTTTTTGCACTTCAGTTTTGTTGGAAAACAAGTATATTGCAAGTGGTTTCGGACGACGTTTAATGAAGTCTATGGCTTCATCTGCACTTTTTACCTACAAGAAAAATGTTACAAAAATGACAACCAGATTTAAATTACCTTTCAGCTCAGTTTATATATGGATGTTGTTATGACCTGGATGATGGGCAAGAGAGGTCCAAATATTTCCTCTTCCATCAAAGGGTCATTATCGTCCACATCGAAGATTAGAGTTGGTTCTATCCACCTATCGCAGACATCCATTCTGCCTCCTACCAAAACCCGTCCTTTAGTCGAGTTCAGCAAATTTTGAAGACGCCTGTTGCATACATGGGAGTGACAATAGAGTGGTGCAATCGAACATTATACAGTGTTCAAACTACGCTTACTTCATGTGCTTGTCGGTTATAATTCGAGAAAGGTACGGAGAGTCTTGAGGATAGTCTCCGAAAAATTCCTTGATGATCTTGGGTGCATATTTCATAATCTCGTTAGCAATGAGAGTAGAGCATAAGAGGTAATCGGTAGCAATACAGGTTTGCCCTAAGTTGATACACTTGGCCCATATTATTCGTCGAAGAGATGCTTCCAAGTTTACTGTGTCATCTATGTATGCTGGACTGCCAATGTGTGTTGGAAAGAAGTCACGGTATAAGTTTACACATATGTAGGCTATATGTACCGTACAGCATAGAATGCACTCTGAATATCCTGATTGGGGCTTCTTACCATTTCCCACCAAGTTCCACAGTCACCGGAGTTACATTGAGGCTAGCAGCCTGCAACACTATTTGACCAACTCGTTTCGAGCCCGTGTAAAATATGTAGTCAAACTTTTGATTGAGCAACTCTGTGGCCTCTGCAGCACCACCTTCCACCACATAGTAGCACTCCTGAAAAGTACGTAACATGAAAACGTAATAAATGAATGTAATGAAATGTACTACAGTATGTAATAAAGGCAGCTATCGTAGTGTGCAGCAGAGTGTATATTATACTGTAGTAACACCCGGATTGCTTCATATACTGTATTTTAAGGGCGATAGCCCTTAAGTAAGACCGTAGCATAGATTTCAACAATGTTTCAACAATGAATTTTTCCTACTTGTTGTTCTTCTTCTTCTTGTTACGTTTTTTTTATTCGCCCTAATTCAAGTTCTGCTGTAGGTAGAGCTTCCAAATTTTGAACACAGATCCCCACCGTCGTGACTTGATTTCCTACCATTTACACTTTCACTTAATTCCTCTTCAAAACGCCGCAAAAAATTTTAAACCACCAAAAAATACGTCTCAATTTTTTTTCTCAATAACTATTCGGAATACGGTTTCATCGTCAAAGGGCCGAAGATGCAGTGGGATGGTCCGGAT